>JAOTOM010004419.1:20000-292559 GCA_034440615.1 Ashinkailepas kermadecensis | reverse complement strand
TAATATATATATTTGTGTATTTGTATATATATATATATATATATATATATATATATATATATATATATATATATATATATATATATATATATTATGTACTGAACTGGGGCGGCAAGGGAACACACACGCCAGCAGGTACGGCTACCACTGATGGTGGCCTCAGCTGAGATACCCCCTCGGGCAAATGACGTCGCAGGAGCCGACGGGACGGCTTCGGGAACGGATATAGCAACGGCATCACTCGCGACCTGATCTGCCATTATGTGAATGACCTATCGGCGGTCCGCGAACTTGACCGTGCACGCCTGACCCGTTGTCTGCACGATGGTCGCTGGCAGCCGGCGGCTGTGGAAGCTGACGTCTTCCTATTTATATATTTATTTATTTATTTATTTCACGATACATGCCCTCCACGTGCATTGGCTATTATGGACAGTCCTCTGCAATTTGTTTTGAAAATCACATTTTAAAATCATATTTAGGCAATCCGACATCCGTAGGTTTTAAGTAATCCAATATTAGTGCGTTTAAGTGATTCAACATCGGTAGGTGTTAGGCCGTCGAACATCAGTAGGCCAGGTTAGGTTGCATTAATATTTATTGATAATTGTATGTTAATTTGCATTATATACCACCACACCAAAACCTTTCCCCACACTTCCCATATGTTGTTGAGGTGGGATAGCAGGTATATGTAGTGAATTTTCTTCTTGCTTTTTAAAAGTTATTTCAATGTTTTTGATATTCTTTTCTTGGACTGATTTCTTAGATAGAAGTAATTGAACTTAAAGTGCTTATATCCTTGGAAGTTTTCATTTTCCAAAGGAACAATCAGAAATCAGAAATCAGAAATCACCAGAAAACAACATTGTGATAAAAAATGGCCCAGTGGCTTCTTATGCATGTTTGCCATTTTAATTATGAATATTGGGGTTTTAGGGTGCGTCAACCCCATTGGGTTATATTTCACCCATAACAAGGTTGCCTAAGCACGCGTCATACTCACAAACGAATATAAAACATCGGTAGCTATTAAGGCGCTTGATATAAGATCTGGGGAAACAAATAATCAGTTAGGCAGGTGCATGTATTACGTCAAATCCTATCTCCGCCAGGAAGCACAAAACTGCTCCATTATGTATAAATCGGGAATAATCTCCCAATAAGTCCTTCAACCTCAGAGCATTCGCATCATATCCGAAGTGGCGCCTACGTTCTTCTGTGTATGCTTGGCACGCTACCAGCACATGGTGCACAGTCAGTGCGGCATTACACCTAACACATTTCGGCCTGTCGTCCCCGCACAATAAATACCTATGTGTTGCTAGAGTGTGACCAATTCTGAGACGACAGATGGCTACCTCGTCCCTTCTAGTTTGGCTGAAGGACGTTGGCCATGGAGCTAACTATGGTTTCATTTGCTTTAATTGGTTGAACTCCACTTGGTCCCATTTGCCCTGCCACTGTCTGAGAATAAATGATGAGATAATTGGGTAGTAGTCACTGGCAAGAAGTGGGAGAACGCGACTTCTTGGCGCTTGTGCTGCACGCCTTGCAGCCCTGTCGGCCAGCTCGTTACCACGGATTTCGACATGTGCTGGAATCCAGCAAAGTATGACCTGTTTTCCCATGCGATGCAGAGAAGTAAGGTGCGATAAAAATGTATCGTACGATGACATGTTGCTGGTTAAAACTGCGCAACGCCACAAGACTGCTCAGAGAATCAGTCAAAATAACATGTAAAATATCGTCGTCAACCTCGATGTGTGCAAGAGTTTTGCTGATGGCCATCAACTCCGCAGTGAAGACCGTGGCGTGTGGTGGCATTTTACACAAATCCTATAATTGTTGATGGAAAGAATCAACCTAAATATAGGCATCACTCACTTGTTATCTCATGATAACCTCTCCTTTATACTAAGTTTGAGACATATACTTAAAACACACAGGTCAGGACATCGAGCAATCGTGCTCCAATCACTTAAACAAAACCTATATAATGCCATTCCAAAAGGCTTGATACTTTTGTCAATAAAGTTGAACATGTGACAAGAACTATGCTATTTTTTCAACAAAAATGATTATGCTTGTATTCCAGACTAAGTTTTGATGATAGAACAGATATAGTGGGCTGGATCCAGCCCACTATATAGCACAAAAAAAAACATGTTCAACTGTAAATGTATCTAATGGATACATTTGTCACCTGATATCATTCTTTGTCCATTCTGTAAAAAATGTAGCTCATGAATGCACCATTTCAGTCAGCAGATCTGACCCAAATCATCTATTTCTCATACCTTTGACCCAAACTTAGTGTAGCTACAACTTAGTGGTAAATGCTTGACATGAGGGTCTTATCGTGATTGTTATTTCGGTGTACAAAGAACATATGTTTCCCACCAAGCACGCAAATTTGTTGAAAAGCAAAATAATACCAAAAATGAGGGCTTTAAATTGGTTCATGTACAATAACTAATTATTTACAGCTTTAGAAATTGCAAGGTAACCTAGCATAAAATTAGCTAGCCTAATCTATTTTCTCAGAGAAAAGTATCAAAATCTTGAAATAAAAGGATATAGCTTAACCATGCCTATCCATCTTTTTCTTTGGTGGAGGAAAAACATTGTCAACATGCAAATGAAGCATGGAAAAACACAACAAAGTAATCTTGCAAATGATGTAAACATCAATAATAATACAAAATTCAGGATTACCCAGGGTTTTGGCTGGTGGGAATATTATGGTAGGAATAGCTGATGGTAGGAGACATTTGCTTCGCTGCAAAGAGGCAGGGTTGAGCAGATCTTTCTTTAGGTTTCTTCTCTTATCAATTTCTTTGAAATGCTTGAAGTATACTCTTGGTTCCCCAACATTTAAGAACTTAGACGTGTTTTATTGTATGCTAAGAGATTTTGCTAAGGCAGAATCCTGATAAGAATGGTTTAACCAGATTTCTTCTTTATTAAAGTTGCTGCCCAGTGCCACCTCTATGCTCTGGTACTGTACAGTAAGGCATGACACCTGAAACAGAGATGTGTTACATTCAAACATAATATCTAGATGCTGAATTCATACTACAGGAAATCAGACTGCAACTCATGGAAAGTTTCAGGAAGGCATTCATAGCATGATTGCATTGTACATAAATATTCAATTATGCATGTATCATCAATAATCCATGCAAAATGAATCAAGGAGTAATGCACCATGCCCTTAGTCTAGCTGGCCTAAAAAAGCTATGTTTTCAATGACTGTTGTATGTCAATGTAGGTAGATATGTACATGTTTGGAAAAATATGCTGCTCGTGGATTTTGGAATCCAGAACACTACCCTCTTCAGAAAATTGTTTCTTGTTTTCTCATCTGGAGGTTGAATCTCCTAAGTTACCTCCTAAGTTTGACAATGAGCTGCTGTGATCAAGTAAAAGTGCTCAAAATTCACCGAGAGGGGGGTGCAGATTGAGTTACGATGCATAAGGTTTTAAAAAAAATATTATCCGTACTGGATGACTACAAAATATTCCTCTCAACATGCAAGATTACAATGCACAAATCCAACCTTGCCAATGCATGAGAAAAATAAGTGTCGTAACAAATGTTCAATGGAAAGAACAGGACAATATTAATAACTCAGTCAGCGGAAGATAAATATACTTGCTTGTAGAGGAAGCAAAATAAAAGTAACCATTGCGTATGATTTGAAAAAAAGTATTCTGCAACCATATTGATACCATATTAAAAAACCTTCGGATGACGTCATGCGGGCTTGAAGGAAAACTTCGATCTACCTTCTAGTAAAGGTATCTTGCGGCGGACGTCGGACGGCCATCTGCTAGCTGCCGCCTGGACTTTGGGGTCAGTTATGTCCCGGTCTATGTTCTGGATGAATGCGAGTCAACATTAATCTTGGCTGCGATTTGACTTTGGTTTATTTTAATAATCGTCGATGAGTATTCCAAGTATATCGAAAGTAATATAACTAATTTGGAATGTCGAATATGCACTACTGTGAGGCATGCATCACAAACGTCGGGCATGCAACACTGTCGGGTATGCACCACGTAATATCAGGCATGCAACACTGTCAGGTATGCACCACGTAATGTCAGGCATACAACACTGTCAGGTATGCACCACGTAATGTCAGGCATACAACACTGTCAGGTATGCACCACGTAATGTCAGGCATACAACACTGTCGGGTATGCACCACGTAATGTCAGGCATGCAACACTGTCAGGTATGCACCACGTAATGTCAGGCATACAACACTGCCAGGTATGCACCACGTAATGTCAGGCATACAACACTGTCAGGTATGCACCACGTAATGTCAGGCATGCAACACTGTCAGGTATGCACCACGTAATGTCAGGCATACAACACTGTCGGGTATGCACCACGTAATGTCAGGCATACAACACTGTCAGGTATGCACCACGTAATGTCAGGCATACAACACTGTCGGGTATGCACCACGTAATGTCAGGCATACAACACTGTCGGGTATGCACCACGTAATGTCAGGCATGCAACACTGTTAGGTATGCACCACGTAATGTCAGGCATGCAACACTGTCAGGTATGCACCACGTAATGTCAGGCATACAACACTGTCGGGTATGCACCACGTAATGTCAGGCATACAACACTGTCGGGTATGCACCACGTAATGTCAGGCATGCAACACTGTCAGGCATGCACCACGTAATGTCAGGCATACAACACTGTCGGGTATGCACCACGTAATGTCAGGCATGCAACACTGTCAGGCATGCACCACGTAATGTCAGGCATACAACACTGTCGGGTATGCACCACGTAATGTCAGGCATACAACACTGTCAGGTATGCACCACGTAATGTCAGGCATACAACACTGTCGGGTACATACCTCTGGAAATGTAAGGTCAATTGTCAGGTGTGCACCACGTAATGTCAGGCATACAACACTGTCGGGTATGCACCACGTAATGTCAGGCATACAACACTGTCGGGTACATACCTCTGGAAATGTAAGGTCAATTGTCAGGTGTGCACCACTGTCAGGTACATACCTCCGTAAATGTAAGGTCAATTATCAGGTATTCACCACTGTCAGGTGTGCGCCAGATAACATCAGACATAAGTATACCACTGACAGGCATACACCACTGTCAGACATATACCACAATCAGGTATGCACCAGGTAATGCCGGGCGTACATCACAAATGTCAGACACGCACCACAAATGTCAAATGTGTATCACTGTCAAGCATGCAGCAGGTAATTAATACCAGGTACATACATAGTACAATTGTTCAAGACGTTATATTCAGATAAGTATTTAAATGGTATGACGTTGGCAAGGCTGGATGTAAAGTCACCCTTCGTTAATATGGTGAAGAGTGGTGCAATGGAGGCAGTCAGGAGGGTGTTGGAGATAGTCGATGAAAACTCTTTACCTTCACCTCGAGGGGACTTTACCTTCACTGAACCATAGAGCTGTGTGTCACATTCGGTGTCTTTTTATGACGATGAATATGAACAAGTGGAATGTCTCACGATGGGGTCAGCGCTTAGCGCGGTTATCGCAAACCTGTTTATGGAAACAAAAGAGGTGGAACATTTCCATCATGTATTCGGTGATGGACGCTTTTGGGAGTGATATGCCGATGATTGTTTATTAATTGCGCCGGAGCACACTAACCTAGAGGAAATGTTAGGCAGGCTTAACGACATCACAGCATCAAATTGACTCTGGAAATAGAGATGGCAAACTGCCGTTTGGATATCATAGTCTATCATAGGATATCATAGTCTATCATAGGATATCATAGTCTATCATAGGATATCATAGTCTATCATAGGATATCATAGTCTATCATAGGATATCATAGTCTCAAGAAATAAGGGGAGCATAGCATTTGCAGTATATTGGAAGCCTACTACAAAAATGTGACTGCGTCCACTTCTCTTCAGGTCGCCCCACAGGGACAAAAAGGGGCAGCGCTGGGTTTCTACCGACGGTAATATGACGGAACGAAGGAGCGCCTCTGGAAGATTCGAATACTCCGGTCAACGACATTTTAAGCGAAAGGTTGCCCTCTGAGAGAAATTGAGTGCTCCATCTACACCTGCCATGAGTTTCCTCATCAGTGGCACTCCTCCAGGGAAATGGTGCCACCTGGACGAGTACCCGCCTCTCCCGATCAAAATGTTGACAACCGCCGGTGCGGAAGCGTTTTGGGGAATGCTTTTTCTTTCCAGGTATTCTGCATGTTTTAACCTGAACAGGAGCGGTTAGAGGGATTCGAAGACGGAGAAGAATGAACTTCGGCTGGATCGGATATGGTCCAAACTCATTGGTCTTAATTTATCGTAAGAAATCTTAATTTTCTGAGAGGCGATTTAGTGTACTCTAAAATCGCTCAGAAGGACGCTGGTGTACCCTGTCGTTGTCAAAGAGGCCCCCTAATGCTCCAAAGAGACAGCTGGTATGTTCTAAAAATTATGTTGGGGATCGTCGTCCACATTGGATCTGCTGCTGTCACAGGAGCGCCCGCCGAACAACTGACTGCCGTCTGTGCGTCAGTCCAGAGGCTGCTACACCATTCCCGTGGACTCATTACGGCCTGTTGGTGACATTTCAACTGATATAATTAAATTATTTATAGGAAGATTTCCCTGTTGCCAGTTGAACTTCGAGTGGTCGTCTCCCAGGGCACTTTGACGTCCCATCAATAAGTAACGAAACTGAATCAATCCGGCGTGTCTCGGTACGCCCAGGCTAGCCTCTCATTCTACGACTCCAACCTCAGGTGGCACCATGTCTAGGCTGGCAAAAGCGACGCTAAGATCACCGGATTAATTCACCGTAATCTCTGTGACTTTGGTCCGATCGAAAACGCCGCGCTCAACGGTTTCATGCGCCGAAAGCTGAGAAGGGAGACAATGGAGCAAAAAGAGCCGTGACACAGCGTGGCACCATGAAGCAAGAGGAGTCGTGGACCGCGTGGCACCTGCGTTAATTCAGCAATTCGGCATCTTTAATCAGATACACTCACCACATTTGGCAGATGAGCCTGATTTCGGCACGATTACGTCCAATGTTGGCGGAATTAGGTTGCTTTTCAATGCTGACATGCATAATTTGCAGTGGCACCGCTGACAGTTGGGTTCATCTGCCAAATGTGCAGTACACATCCGAGTTTGAATGGGCTATGCAGAATTGCCGAATTAATCAGGTTTTGCTGATTTATGAAAATCCGTGCATTTCCATGCAAATTGGACGTGTTAAGGTGCATGCCATGACGACCTGTGAAGCCGAAGTTGGGAGCCATACAAATAGCACCACACTTGGTCCTGGCCCAGTGGCCCAGTTCGCCTCTACACGAGAACCATTGCACAAAATAGTTGTCAGGGAACAGATACCTAACTACCCATGTTAATTGAACTTCTCAGGTTTGCAACCAATACTTGCCTGCCTAAACATACCAGCCCAGCAAGAACAGACTGAGGCAACATGGGTGTTGACTTGGACAAAAGGAACTTCGGAGTTGCAATTAAAAGACCGTTTGAAAAAGGAGAGTCGTGGTTGAGCTGATCGAGAACACAAATATCTTGGGCAGACAAACTGGGCTAAGGTCTGAATTTTTCCTCGACTTTCGGCAGTCACAATACTCTGTTATGCTTAGTGGATAAAAATATTCGTATGGAATGCTAAAGCAATATGCTCGTGTTTAGTGTGGCGGCTGCCATACCTTACCCATGCAAGTCTACACTCCTGGGGTGTAATAAATGTAAAAGTGTAATACAGTAATAAGTGGAGGTGTGTCGTGCAAAAACAATTACTTGCGGTTATAAAAATTATTGGGCCCATATGTCTAAAAACCCCAAATATGCTTGAAATTTCGAGGAAAAATAATAAACAAAGTGTGCCCCAGGCCTCATAAGAGTTGGCAGCGTGCTCACCTGTGCCACCTAGCGGGTAAAATGTCAATTTTGAAACTAAGGCCAATATAAAGTTACATAGCCATATTTTTGGAATCGGCGTAAAAAATTACGACTAATGGTGATCACTGGTACTCAATATTGTCTTTATTTATGATAGTGCAGCCGACTTCGCGTGGCGTGTCAGCACTGCCGTCGCGAGTCTCCACTGGCCCGCACGGTCCGGTGGGACCGTGGACTCACCCTCGAGAGGGGAGGACACCCGCGACATGACCTGGTAAACGAACAGTTCACCGCATTGATATTCGTATGTTCTTTAAATATGTATTCTCTAAATATGTATTCACCTGGCCTTATCTTCCAGAGATGCTATCTTGGCATCGTTCTTGGGAGTCCCTTTCTTTGATCTTTTTGAGATCGCTTTCTTTTACGACATAAACTTGTCCCGGCACTCTGTTACCATGGCATGGATGCGCCGGAGACCCAACGCCGGGATCCCTTCTCGGATCCACAAATCCCGCACAGCATTTGCGACCTTGTTGATTGCGGGCAGCTTATCGGTGGTCCTCACTTTCTTATCAAACTGTATTTTACTATACACTTTTTCGACATACCCTAATACGTCCTTGCGCGTCGGAAACATGTTCTTTTTAGTTCAGCTGGGCATCCCAACCCTTTCGCTTGCCGTGTGGTGGACTGGTGACTCGCAGATTTCCGCTCCATAGCCAAACGCACTAGCACCTCTCGACACGCTAATGATCACTGATCCGTCAATACTGATCTGAGTGGCCGCTGACTAGCGTCGGTCGCGACGCCGGTCGGAAACCGACGCTCTGTAATTAATACAGATACCCAGGCGACAGGGCATGTCTGAACACGAACAACGGGCCATTCAGATCTGCCGGCGGAGGGGAGGGTCGGGGAACAGTTACAGCTGGACGCGAGCGGCGATAACGACACCAGAATATCAATGCAGTGAAGTGCTCGCTGTCAGGGTCGGATACAAGGAGGGGGAGACAAGGGGGTCATCGACACATAAGCACTGATTAATTTATGAGTTTGGAATTGAAAGTGCATCTTAGAAAGAAATTGTTTAAAAATTATAATTCATCGACTGACAGGCGAAACAACAACAGGCCACTCATACCTATTACATATATGTCCATCTACTGTCACATTACACAACTAATCGTTCATTCACACTCTCAATAATAATGCCATGATGGAGCCGTATGGAGAGGAATTAGGGTCCATGGCATTGCTTCTTTTCTGTCTTAGAGTTAGGAGTGTATAATATACCAATGAGCTAAATAACAGCGTATAATATAAAAGTGTATATTAATTTAGTAATGGTATCATAAGAAATACTAATTTAGAAGGCAATGAAACCCTGCATACCAACGAACAAATAAACACATTAGTTACAGTGCGTTTTGAGGGTGATTATAGTGTCACCCCTGGCATACCTATATTTGGCCGCGCCCTCGGGCGTGCCGCCCCCTCAGGGCTCGCCCCCCCCCCCCCCTTTGGAAAATTCCTGGATCCGACCCTGCTCGGTGTATCAGGTCATGTCGCGAGTGTCCTCTCCCTCCCCCCCCACCTCTCCCGGTCTCGGGGACGGGCCCACACGGTCTAGCCGGACCTGCGGGCTGGTGGAATTTCGTGACGGCAGCGCGGACACGGTACGCGAATACCGCTGCAGGACCCTAAATAATGACTAAATCGAGTAGCAGTAGTCATCATTAGGCATCATTTTGTACGCTGATTCCAAAAATATGACTATATGACTTCCTGTCGGCTTTAGTTTCTGAGCCGATATTATCCCCGCTAGGTGGTTCTTGTGGGCACACGGCCAAACCTTCCAAGGGCCGGAGCACACTTTGTGTATCATTTTTTCTAGAAATTTCAAGTATATTCGGGGTTCATAGACCCATGGGCACTATAATTTTGCTAACCATAGGCAAAACGAAAGAAAAATGTGCGTTTCGACACAACCTATAATGCTCAGTCCAGGCCCACCATGAGGAATAACACTACTTCAGCAAACAGCATCGCTTCAGCCGTGACAACTGGAAAATGGCTTCTTATTGAAAGCAACGCACCGAATTATACTGTTGATAATGTTGTGCTTTAATTTTCACAATTTGAAACTGTAGATCAAATGTGAAATCCGCAATGTGCTCCCGTATTAAAGGTTTCTTTCCACGTAGCCTGAAAAAAAACTTCAATAAGCATGCCACATTCGCCTGAAGGAAGTTGCGAACAAAGTTGTAAATTATGAATTATTGGGCTTTGATGCGTTAAAATACCTCACGTCAATTATCTATTGGGAACATTTTCATGAATGTTGATGACAAAGAATACAGGATGAAAGAAGAAAATAGGCAAATGTCCAGGGAAGACGTCTGACAACGATTATCATGTTATCATAGTGGTTATTAACTGCTTCAGTATCATTCTATGAATATCATGCTGCCCATTGTGTTGGAAAGTTTACTGGTTTGACCCTATCCCCGTTGGTGACTAGAGGCGCAGCCAAGGTGGGTCCGGCCCCCTCCCCCCTCTCTAGCAATGAAAAGTACACTAGATTAAACGAGGAAAAATGTTGAGATTTTTACCACACAAAACGCTAAACTTTCGGCGTACAAAGCGCGCCGAGAGCTTTCTCCTTTTCGTCCCACTTTTTGTCGTCGGCCCCTTAAGGAAATTTTGGCCGCGTCATTGTTGGTTGCCATTATTCATAGCCATGGACATCATCTTTACTACAACTCAGCATTCAAAATAATGTTTGATGGTACAATGTTTTAATAATTTACTCCGTGAGATGAATTTGGGAATTAGAAAAACGTCGATTTTGCACACTACGACCTTTGATAGGTTTGACCTTTGACCTTTAGTACATACAACAGGTTCGATATCGAGTGAAATCGAGTGATTCGATATCGAGTGTGACTTTCTCAAGAGTAATTGAGAAGAACACCTGCTACTACACAAGGGCATTGCTTTCAATTTTATATGTTGCGGAAGACATCAGTGACACACCAAAAATGGCTGCTCCCAAATGGGAACAATGGTCACTTGTGGTATGCAAAAAACGATGTGGGTACTGACGATGGCTCTCGCTCCTGGTAGACAACGCATCACCGATTTACCCATAACCTCATTACCTATGCTTAGATACGTATTATGATGCTCTTCCTCCCCCCCTAAGACAACCCCATCGCTGTTTGTTTTAACAGCGCGTACGGCAGCGTACTCAGCCCGCCCCGTCGCGCCCCCCGCGTTGATGTCTGTTTGCACTCGCGTGCTGCGATCCGAGCGCCGCACACGCCTTGGTGATATCCGACCCTGCACCGGTACGGCGATACCCGAGCCCCCACTGGCTCGGGAATGTCCGACCCTACACCGGCACGGTGATATCTGACCCCGCACCCGCTCGGCGATATCCGACACCGCACTGGCTCGGGGATGTCCGACCCTGCACCGGCACGGTGATATCTGACCCCGCACCCGCTCGGCGATATCTGACACCGCACCATCTCGGCGATATCTGACCCCGCACCCGCTCGGCGATATCCGACCCCGCACCAGCTCGGTGATATCCGACACCGCACTGGCTCGGTGATATCCGACACCGCACTGGCTCGGGGATATCCGACCCTGCACAGGCTCGGCGGTGTCTGACCCCGCACCGGCTCGGCGATATCCGACCCCGCACCATCTCGGCGATATCTGACCCCGCACCGGCTCGGCGATATCCGAGCGCCGCTGACTCTGGCTGACGACGCACGGTGCCAGAATACGGCAGTCGGCACGGAGCCCCCGCAGGCCGTCAATGTCCAAGCGGACGCCTCGGACCCGGCGCCGAGCAGTTCAATGCCTCATCTTCAAGCATGTCACGTAGACCTGTGCGACGCATGCCGGAGGCTATTACTGCGCTCTTAGAAGAGAGTCATGGCTAAGAGGTGGATTTGGCCATCTTGTCGCCAGGCGGCGAAAATTGACGGTTATTGAGTGCGGAGACGAGAACTCACTGGACACAGTTCACGGCCTTCCAGCGGAAGCAACCCAACACTCTAAAACTTCACCTCACCGTCGCGATGCTGTTGGGGGCGACGAGCTTGATTGATCGGTCATAAGCCCTGATAAAAGCCATCAAGTAGAGCAAGGCGAGACCGGTTAAAGGGTAAGAAGCGGAAGGTGATGACTGCGAAATGAATGCTTAGTCAAGCATTCACCTCATGGGCACTGGGCAGCCCGTTCAGCAACAAACAAATGCGGGTGAGGCAGCGCCTTTGTTGACCAAACATCCTCATATGGCATTAAAAAATCAGCCTCAATTGCTCCGGATGTACTGTGACGACGACAACCTATGCGACATGATTGTACACGAGATGGTTGAGATTAAGCTAAGATTTTACTCTGGCACAAGAAGCTCTGAACCTGGTCATTGGCATCCTTCTTACAAGCTGCGTCTGCCTTCCTAGACTGCGCATGTGCCGGAGTAAGTCGGGGGGCGTGCACGTTCCGTGCGCATGTGCCGGAGTAAGTCGGGGGGCGTGCACGTTCCGTGCGCATGTGCCGGAGTAAGTCGGGGGGCGTGCACGTTCCGTGCGCATGTGCCGGAGTAAGTCGGGGGGCGTGCACGTTCCGTGCGCATGTGCCGGAGTAAGTCGGGGGGCGTGCACGTTCCGTTCGTACCGGGAAGAATGTGACGACGCCGATTTGAGCAGATCAAGCGTTGCATTCACTTTGTTGTTGACGACGAGAACCTGGCATGTGCACAAAAGACCGCCAACGCATGTTCAGTGTTTGACAAAGTGAATGGGACTCTCCTGAAAGTTGGAGTGTTCTACCCAGAGCTCAATGTTGATGACAGATAGTTCCGTACTTTGGCCATCACTCAAGCGCGGTGTTCATGAAATAAAAAAATATGGGAGGTTTGGCTTTAAGCTCTGGCACTGGCATCACCGCAGAGATGCCTATGCAGCATGCAGCAACAGCATGTACTTCTACGCCTTCTCGACTGCTACTTCAGTCATATGCGTGTCACAAAACAAGCTTAGCCAATTAAATTTACTCGTGGCCAAGAGCTGGCCACGGTATAAGAGCTAAGGTGTTCTCTAACCATGAGTTCTCGTATCGCCGATTGTCAAGTTTCCGTTGGCGGGCACCTCCAAGATGCTCATGGAACCGGTAGTGAATCAGTCGCTTGCTATATAAAACGCATTGCTGCTATCCTTTTCGCATATCATGCATGCTAATTCATGCACGACACTTTTTTGTAGGCATTTACCTTCTAATCCACAATGACGCGTGCGCCAAATTTGTCTGCCGTGTCGGCGCTGTCGTGGAGTTAGCGCGCACCTGACCAGTTCATCCTCAGCGGTGGTGTCACCCACCCAGGAAACTTTCAGCGGTGCACTTGATCATCGTAAAACATCATTAACCCGCTTTCCCAGTGTTTCACATGTATTGGTGCCTGCCACACTCCATTTACCCGCTAACCCGCTTTACCAGTGTTTCATAACCCGCTTTCTCAGTGTTTCACATGTATTGGTGCCTGCCACACTCCATTTACCCGCTAACCCGCATGACCAATGTTTCATAACCCGCTTTGCCAGTGTTTCACGTGTATTGGTGCCTGCCACACTCCACTTTAATGACATTTAATCGGCGAATGGATGCCATGAATTCTGCTGAATGGTATGTTGTATTGTAATTCATGATTTGCGTGATTATTAACCCTCGTGGGTCTCGTTGGTGTTTTTAAGCCCCCCCCCCCTTGCGGTTTTCGGCGAATACTGAAAAACGGCGCGCGTCAGCGCGCAGGAATTTCGCATACCATTTCCCATGTCAATTTGACATGTTGTGTGAAAATATTGGAGTCAGGTCATCTAAGGTCAACGAGTTATTGAACTTCAAGTGAGGTCACCACCGAAAATAATCAACCAATCGGCACGCTTTAAATAAAGATACTTCAATGAAACATTCAGCGTTTGCTTATCTTTAGGGATGCAACGAGGCGCACCAGAGGAATTTTTTTTTTTTTTTTTTGATGACGAATTAGTTTTGTATATTTTGCATATTTATATATTTTGTATATTTGTATATTTGGCCCATTAGAGCTAAAATCGAATGTAGGAAAGTCCTCATTGGCACGCGAAAGTCTAGCAACCTCGACGTTTGCGATAACTCCAGTCACGAAAGTACCAGTACCTTTTGCTGCCCTGTATTGCACTGCAGCACTCCACGATCACACGAGAACTACAGACACCGTACAGTACGTTCTCCTCGGAAGGTAAGCCGTGATACTGCCTTTCCTATGAATTTAGAAGTCGAATTTAGTTGGGAAGCGCGCACGCGTAGCAGCGATCCACTCGCTCAGAGTACTCAAGCCGGACTGGCTGGGGCCCGCACGGCCGCTAGTGGCTTCGGGAGACCCCCGGTCGCGGATTGGTCGAGGGCGTAGAAGTCTCCATGACGTCACATCCATGTCGACGGCCTTCTAGAAGGGGAAATGGTCTATTTCTAGTGGCGGTGACGATGCGTTACGTTTACGGTACACTTTTACAATCGCAAGGCTTACGGGATTATATCAATTACGGTTACGGGACAGCCAAACGTATAACTTTATGTGAACACAGTTATATCTAGCATTAACGACGGCGGCGGTACGCGCCTGTCGGTTAGAGGTCACGTGGCTGGCGCCTGGCTGGCGGGGTGTCGGCCGGAAGGAGGGAGGGGAAGGTACAAAGTCCAATGTACGTCTCCGTTCGGGCGGTGGCTGCTGACGTAGACAGCAGACAGGCCGACGCCAGTCTCGGAGCCGGGGACTTGTCGCGCCATGAACGAAGTGGGTTGGGGCTGAATTTATGGGATCAAGACGCTCAAAAACTAACTCTCTTACACGAACATTCTGGCTCGTTAGCATTTTTATCAGGGCAGGTTGACTTCAAACAACGTTTTGCGGTCTGCTCTACCCATTGGAAAAAGAAAAAGGAAATAAATTGAAAACTCAACATTTTTAAACTTTACAGAAATAAAATTATTTAATGTTATTTTTGGGTGGGCAAAAATTTAGGCAATGGTCCATTTCGCTTTTCTTTCCTGATTCTATCTAATTTTTGTTTTTCAAATATCCCCCAAAATGAACTCCCCAAAGTCAAAAATATAATGTTAGTCGTGCTCAAACAGATCCCCTAGTGACGTCACCTTTGGGGGATACATTTTTGGGGTGGTTTCAAACCGTACTCGTCGAGCGCTTTCCGCTGATACCTCTTTCGTTTTCGTGCGACGCTTAGTTTGGAAATAAGGGGGCGTTTATCGTCCCCTCCCCCTCCCCGAGACGGGGTGTGAGGATCTGACCGGAGAAAAAAGGTTAAGTATCAACTGGCTTTTCAAACATTCATGCATGCGTGCTGGTCCCGACTGGCCTTTTCGTCTTCACACGTGCCACCTCTGATGTGAAGCAAAGCGTAAGCGAACATAACCTAGCCTGTATAAAATATTGATAGCCTACTTTCTACTTCGTACACATATGGCCTACTCCAAAACCTACAACTTCTGATGCACCTGGTCAAACACAAATGGATGTATTGTGCCGTGCCTTGACAGTGAAGATGTGAAGCCAGGTCGATCATAATCAACTGTAGCTTTGTGGGCACACGTAGTGATGTCAATGCAGCTAATTGTTTGACGATTTGCAGGTGGAGTGTCCCACCTTTCA
Organism: Ashinkailepas kermadecensis; assembly: GCA_034440615.1. NCBI lineage: Eukaryota > Metazoa > Arthropoda > Thecostraca > Neolepadidae > Ashinkailepas > Ashinkailepas kermadecensis. Next base: position 276,893 of record JAOTOM010004419.1, on the reverse strand, counting down.
TTTGAGCCGAATATTAATTTCCTCCCCCCCCCCAACAAAAACAAATAATGAAGCCCATGGTTGCACTGGCTTCACACCTGGAGGCAAAAGATAATCAAGCCTAACATAACCTCTATAAATGAATTACTGTATGGTTGCTACATCTACGGTACACCGACATCTATGGTACACTACTGCTAAGCCCACTCGTATTCATAAGCCTTCTCACAAACCTACTTTTGTTGTTGTTGTATTGAGTTGTACATACCAGCCTATTATAAACCTACTGCTGAACCAAGGTGTAAAGCCAGTGCAATAAAGCATAACATGGATTGGATACATATACAATGTATACAATGTATACATATACAATCCATATGTACATATGGATAACTGATCGGATGGCATCGGATGGTTTGGTATAGATAACTGATCGGATCGGATAAAGTTTGGTGAAAATGAACTGATGCGGATTTGGTAACGGATTGGCTCTTCAGCTTCTGCTGTGGAAGCGAAATTTGAACCATTAATGATGTTTGATTCCACTAATCAGTAACTAACTTGTTATGCTCATACCTTCAAGCACCCTTAATATGTAACATATGCATAAGTTGCTTGAAATGGATTCATTCCATTTAGAAATACGCCCATCCCACATGTAGCTTCAATCTTACCTAAATAGGCATCTACATTCCCATGATGTATTAGGTGACGCATCTTAGTCCCACCCCACAGGAGAAATGAGCCAAGTAAAATTGTTAACCTACGATCCAATGATAATACAGTCAGCAATACACCGTATGCATTTTGTCTCTCGTTCAAGAAAACAATACTACTGCCTTCCTTGGCCCATTAAAATGAACTTATCAAATACTGCAGCTAACATCACTGTGATTGAGAGGTGTGCACACAAGGCTATGTGATACTAGCGTGTATTGTGCATGGAAGAGAAAATAGTGCTGATAAATGCAACCCAAGCATTTCTTTAAAATCGCCTCAACTGGCATGCCCACTTCCCTCATACTTCGATTGGAGATAGCATGGTAACTGGACATTGTATTTAATTATGTAACTGAATAGAGGAACACGCTGGCTGTGCCGACCCACCCCAAAGTCTGTGTTTGCAACGTTCCGATCATGAGGCAGCCATTGTCCCGTGCTATTAAGGGTGCCTTCGACTATTCATGATTTTGTAATATTTGCTCCATTGGCACTAAAACAAAATATAAACACAATTACTAATGAGGTAATGACGATACCTTCTAGTGTTCACATCAAATGTCCAGGTCTTATTTGTGCTGATAACTAGATAACTGTATGCATAAAAACATACATGATCCTGTCAAATAGTTGTCGAACTGCATCTCAGCATAAAGTCGGCAGCGTTTCTACCAAATGACGGCAGGAACATCTCTCCAGAGCTTAGGAAAAAATGGTAACATGAAGAAATGGTGTGGACGTTCCAGGCATACATGCTGTATCTGAAAACAAAAGCATGCAACAAAAGCGTCCGGTGATACAATGGACTCTTGCCATTTGCTTTTTTATTAATCGTCACCCTTGGAGGCAGAGTTTGCTATCTTATTGCATAGCCTTGAAAAACCTAATCAAGTCTAAACCTAATTTATATGCTGCTCCAAAACCTGTTTGCACTTCTAAGCCTACTTATCCAGATGGTTCCCTCCTGCTTCTTGGTTATGAGACCTGGCCAGGGCGATCTATTTTAACTCAGATGAAAAACCTCATGGAATGTGGCTAGGAAATCTTCTTTTTTATAAAGTCGCTGGAACGATCCTCTACATCAGCCCATGTCTCCTGTGCGGCTGTACATGACTGCAGCATGCATGTTATAGATGCCAAATATTTATTGATTCGCGATTGTGGAATCGTTCTCTTTTCCGAAAAGGTGAGATGATCTCGTAACAATATATTTCGTTGCCTTGACCAGTTGAAACAGGCCGTGAGTCACCAAAAATGAACCGTCAAGCGTGTCATCAAATAAGAAAATAAGCGTTATGGATGATCCGATTTCAAGCAGGGAGAAACACGAACGTTTGGACAACATCGCTGACGTCTGCCGCCACTGCCGCTGCACGGCCGGTCTGGAGTGCCAAGGCGGGACTGATTCACAGACTGGGGCCATGGCCGTCAACGCATGAGTTCGACGGCTAAACATGATTTCTAGAGGAATTTTATGTCACATTAACTGAGTTCAATATTGCATATTCTATTTTCGCTACATTAGCTAAATCCCTGAAGTTAAGAAAACATTGCCAGAAAACGCTATGTTTTAGAGCGATTAAGCCATCGTGCACTCCAACGCAGCGCCGTGCCGACAGAACGGTGGCAGTTCAACTGTAACGTTTCAAACACGTTCGTGTATCCTCAGGTGGGACGCTGCGGCAAGTCAGGTGGGCTGTTTTGCGCCAGCGCTGACAAAATTATCCTGGACGAGTCGACACTTTCAGAACAACGCGACATCGTGCCTCGCATTTACGGCCCTAATGTGTCTGAGAGCAAACAACTTTGTGCACGGCGGCCACGACCAAGGAGACCCTGAGTGCAGCCGTGCCGGCGCATGGCGCCATGAATCTGGAGTTCTCCCGCGGCGCACGCGGCCTTTCCATGTACGTGTAGCGTGTCGCGCCTGGTATCAATGGTGGTGGCAGTGTGCCGACGGAAGTACTGCGATTTGTACAAGGCAAGTGCGTGCACTGGTTGCTTGGCACAGCGTCTGCCGGTTCAACACGCTGAACACTGCCGGACTGTTGTCTCGCTGCTCGTTGCGTGGGCCTCTTCGTTGGCCGGGAATTTTCATCGTGATGGTGACAAGCTGCACGTAATATCTGCCGGTCGTACAGTGTTGTAGCCTCGTTGCCCAGGCGCCGCTGGCGCACCATTTTCCAGATATTTGTGATAGGATGGACATTTCTGCTTCCAGAGCACTGCACTGCAAACCAAATCGACCAATCCCTGCCTTGTACCTAGTCAACGCATATTTGCATAGGCTGTGCTTCGTTCTGCAACACGGAGTAGCCTAGAGTATCTACTAGGTGCTTGTTCTTCCTGCTGCGACTCGTTATTTAACGAGCCTTTTCCTTGTTAAGTAACTAGGATATAACTAGCCAGTGTGTAGGAAAAGCAAGATTATCTTGTCAGCTTACCAAGGTCCCAGTTAATAAACAAATGAGGAAGTAGCCCAAAACTAACTTGGTAGTTGATTCACTAAGCTAAATGAGGTACTTATACTAGCATTCTGTTCGTTGCTGAAGTCGGTGCTTGTAGTGCAGCTAGGTATACATTAGTAAAATAGCACAGACTTAGTAAGCAGAAGCGCAGCCAAGGAGGGGAGGCAGCCCCCTCCCCATCAACTAAAAATGCACGAGACGAAACAATACATTTTTATATTTTCACCACCTAAAACCAAAATTATGCCGCGCGTGGCGCGCCGAAACGTTCTCCATTTCTTAGCTTTTTTGAGGGGGGCGGGTGACCCCCTTAAGAAAATTCTGGCTGCGCCACTGTTAGTAAGTATAGCTCGCATTTCAGGCCTGCATTCAAATCCAGACTTTCAGATTTCATCCAGATTGCATGGTACATACATTGATGAAGCTACACATTGCATACATCAATGAAATTCCAATGCATCACAAGCAAAATCGGCCGGTTCATCTGTCTCCGCGCATTCACGGCACTAATTAGGACTAGATAGTCTCATAATGTCTGTATGCCAGAGCACCACAAAGGCTCGAACTGCACGTGGTCCCTGTAGGTAACTCCGGCAATGCGTCGCCCATCTTGAGAATTAGATTGTCATCTTCCTCCTTAATAACGGCTATGATATCGGCCTCTCACCCCCGAAGTTCCTCATCCCGGCAGTCAAGCAGTCTTACATATCTTGGCAATTCATACATGTATTGAACATGTGCAATGCAGAAGTGCACACGCGATGATGACAGCGGCGGCGGCGCAATGCTTTGAAAATACAACGAACTGAGGGAAGGGTACATCGCACGGAGGCGAGCTTCCGATACAAAAAGTAAATGATCAGGTGCAGCCTTATATCTCATGATATATTCTTTAAAATTACGAACACTTCACCAGATATATTTCGCCACCAGGGCATTATCAATCTGATTGATAATTCCCTGGTCGCAAAATATATCTAGTCAAGTGCTTTGAATCTTTTAGAATGTCATAATCATAAAGCTAGATCTTATCATAATTTACTCATGGTTAATGCTGGAAACAACACTATCTACTATCAGAAATTAAGAACAGGAATTGAACTGTTTGGGAATAGCGAGACTGTTGCAAATTATATAGTTGTCATTTATTCTTGTTTTCACACACTGATTCAATAAGCTTAATGTGTTCTCGTTACTGTTGGTCACTACGATATATAATCGTGATCATCGCTAATTGGAGCGTTTAGTCAAACATGGTCTTGGGAAAACCGGATTCAGCCCCATCTCGGGATCGCCATCACTTCCTTTTATTCTGGTAAGGTTTAAAAACGATTTCAATAATAAGGATAGCAAATAACTGATAAATCATAGCATTTTAATTATACACACATATGACCAACCAACCCTACTACGACACTTCTGTGGTACAGTTGACGTAAACACGACCGATGATGATAGGATGCTTGGGGATGAGGAAAGGGCAACAGATCAAAACATTGGGGGGAAAAGGGAGGGAGAGAGAGAGAGAGAGAGAGAGAGAGAGAGAGAGAGAGAGAGAGAGAGAGAGAGAGAGAGAGAGAGAGAGAGAGAGAGAGAGAGAGAGAGAGAGAGAGAGAGAGAGAGAGAGAGAGAGGAGAGAGAGAGAGAGAGAGAGAGAGAGAGAGAGAGAGAGAGAGAGAGAGAGAGAGAGAGAGAGAGAGAGAGAGAGAGACAGAGAGAGACAGAGACAGAGACAGAGACAGAGACAGAGACAGAGACAGAGACAGAGACAGAGACAGAGACAGAGACAGAGACAGAGACAGAGACAGAGAGAGACAGAGACAGAGAGAGAGAGAGAGAGAGAGAGAGAGAGAGAGAGAGAGAGAGAGAGAGAGAGAGAGAGAGAGAGAGAGAGAGAGAGAGAGAGAGAGAGAGAGAGAGAGATGATGTCGATGTCTCTCTCTCTCTCTCTCTCTCTCTCTCTCTCTCTCTCTCTCTCTCTCTCTATACTCTCTCTCTCTCTCTTCTCTCTCTCTCTCTCTCTTCTCTGTCTCTGTCTCTGTCTCTGTCTCTGTCTCTGTCTCTGTCTCTGTCTGTAGAATATAAAGAATAAAACCGCACTGTAGAATAAAATAAAATAAAAATAGAATAGCACCAGAATAAAAAAAACTGGTGACGATCCCAAGATTGTACTGAAACCGCTTTTCCCAAACCATGTTTGATTATGCGCAACAATTGGCCGTGATGACGAGCTTATTGGATCAGTGCGTTAATACAAGAATATAAAAATAATTATATAAATTGCAGCAGTCTTCCTATTATCAAGTATTCCATGTGCAAATGAAATAACCAAAAACACAACTGGCCTGCGGCAACGCAGGAAAAACACATGCTGACTGCCCACAGGTGGAACCGCGGGTTAGCCCGTGAGGATAACCCTCCGAGGGGGCCGTCCACGTTATGCTCCGGCACTCCGAACTCCGCACTAGGGAGGGAGTGGGGGAATGCTACCCTCATTTTTTGCAGGCCTCTACTTCTTTTAAAAACTGCCTGTGGCATTTTTTCCCATACCACAATGCCCAACACTCGCCGGTACAGTAGAATTGCGACGCATCTCGCACCGCCGCGATGAGGAAACTTAAGATTAAAGACAGGGAAGCTTGCAGCCCATGTGGTGAAAGCCTCTGAGGTCCCGGCGGGCATGGCGACAAATGTGCGAGCAATCCTCAGACATGCACCTCAATCTTCCTCCAGTATCTTTGGTTAAGTTGCTGGTCGCTCTTCCCCGAAGAACTCCTCCTTCTCAACACGGAGGCACTCCAGGAGCTGGGTCCAGCACGCCTCCTCTATGCCACAAAGGAAAAGAGCCTATAATTAGACGACAAACACGGATGGGCGCTGAATAACTTATGCGGTTGATGCGCCCCTAAACCCCAATAACGATAAACAAGGATATTTTTCCTTCACATTCACTGGGGTCGCATTATGGATTAGAGTTATATGCTAAGCCGAGCTTGTTGCGTGAACTCTGGGCCTACCGCCCGATCCGAGAATTCAAGCTCAACGGCAGGGCTTTGACTGAGAGCTTAAAGTTCCGTCAATGTGCCGACACGACCGCCCACGAATGTGTGCTTCCTCTTTGCAAAAGGAAAGTGAATCTTCTGAGAAGCTTGTAAGCTGCATGTGCATGTCAAATTTATCTATGGATTGCTTTTATGGTCGTTGGTCACCGAGAGCACCGAGAGCACGTTGGAGCACCGATAAAAATGCACCGGGAGCCCGAAGAATTGTACCGGGGCCCACAAATATCGCGCAGGAGGCTTACAAAAATAGAAGTCAACCCCAAGAAATCACAAAGGGTGTTTATCGAGTCGACCTGAGCACCGGAAAATCCAGAACAGGTCCCGAAAGAAAGTTCTCCTGAGGACTTTCTTTCGGGACTGTGGACCTGAGAAAAAAACACGTTGAGCAGCCGCAGTGGCATACTAAAGAGGAAAATCCCCCTCCCCCTCCATTCTGAAGAGTTGGGCTCCGAAGAACCCAAGAATCGCTCCGGGGTCCACAAAAATTGTTCTGGGCCCCATAAATTCGTGTCTGGTCACCCAAAATTAGCGGTTATAAATAAATACAGTGGGCACCAAAAAACTTGCACAGGGCCAGAAAATTTGCGCCGGGAACGCCAAAATCGCGCCGGGGCCCAGATAAGTACAACGCGCCCCGCGAACTAGCGCCAAGCCCCTCAAATATCGCGCTTGGGACCAAATATTATTGTCTGTGGGCCCATAAATTGTGGTCGGGTCATAAAAAAAATCCCCTCGGGGCTCCCAAAACTTGTCCATGGCCCCAAATAAGCACAGCGTAGCCACAAAATCGCATCGGAACACAACAAGAATTAAGCCGGAGCCTCCCAAAATAAAGAGATTCCCAAAAATAAATGTTCGAGCCAGGAAAATCTCTCCTTAGCCCAAACATACCACCATATGCCTTCCCAAATCGCATACGGCCCCGAAAAACGTAACGGAGCTTAAACAAATCGCGGCGGGACAGAATAAAAAATGTATCCGGGGCCCGAAAAATCAGGGCGTGGCTCGAACTTTACATAATTCAGAAGAAGTCACCAAAAATTGCGTCGAGCGCAGAACACTACGTCGGATCCCACGAAAAACCACGCGCCTGGGCCCGAAAAGTCACGACGGGACCTCGATAAATTATACCGGAGCACCCAATATCGTACTGCGATCCCACAAATGTGAGCAAGGAACCCCAAATAAACACAGTGGGACCCTAAGAGCACAACTGGAGAAAGAAAATGTACAGGTCCCTCCAAAGTGTACCGAGTCCGGCAAGATTCGGCAGGGCCCAAAAACATGCGTTGCACCTCTAAATAAACACACCGGGATTTAAAAAAGCAAAACACAACGGGGCCTGCTGACGACTGCTGCTGGAGACACGGTCCAAGATAAGGAACACAAAGACCGGTATTAAATAAACACTTCGGGGTCTGCGAAAACGCGACGATACATAAAAATATCGTCGATGCACAACAAAAAACAACAAACTTTTTTTAAAAGCCGAGTCGCAGAAATGTGCTGGGGCCCGTACAAAAATTGGCTGGAGCCCTAAAACGCATCCGTAGACAAAGAAAAACGGAGAGGTTAAAAAAAGAACACCTAACTAGAGCCTAAGTTCGGTAGCCAATTTGGGAGCGTATTTTACCAAAGGGATGAGGTGAATCAAAGCTCAGCGGTTATCCGGATTTCTTACACACCAGAAAACGTGAGAAGAAGAGAACGAATTATCGAATTGAATTCAGGATAGGGCCTTGTGTCTCTTAAGTCTGAACACGTTATGACTTTATGAAGTGCCGTGTGTTGTCACCTGTCAGCTATTCTGCACTGAATTGTTGGTCCCCAAAATAAGCGGTTATATTCCGTTTCAGCCTGGTGCCACATGATGTAGTGCAGCATTTCATTTCAAGTGGCGGATTTTCTAAGATGCATGATGTGTACTACAGGGATGATAGAGTTGCCTGATCACCTATGTGTCCGAGTTAAGCCCTGAGGATGAACACCATACCATGCATTTTTAATTAGTGCGTTTTTATTTTCCCCAGTTTGTTTGTTAGCCTGCCAGTCTTGGTCTGTCACACACAGGATCAAAGAATTTCCAATCAGCGATCACCCGCCTTTCCCGTTTCTCATCCTCTCCAGCATCAATAATGATACTTCTTTTGCCATGGGGCAGCAAGTAAACTACGTTTTTGCTCATTATTTCTCCTCACCAACATCAGTGAACATTTACAAGTGGGACATCTTAGTGACGTAAAGTACTAATTCATGGAAACTAGGGCACACCACATATCCATTAGTGAGGCTGTAATGAGTGTGCACTCTCCACACACACGCACATAGCGGAAGTTGAATAAATTTGATTTCAACAGAAATAGGTACTAATGGTTTCCCTTCCAACAAGAAGATGAACCTATTATTGAATTCACCAGTCTTGAAGAGTTACATGTTCAGCGATAAGTATGAATTTGAAAGTACTTATGCTGTGATGATAGTTTTTAGTACCACATGTTGCTGGTAGCCATAGGCGCGCCCAGGGCGCCTGCCCCTCCCCCCCCCCATAGCGGTGAAAGTTGTGTGCTCACTATTAAAATTATCGGGTTCTCTATCTAAAAATGTTCAACTATGATACTTTACGAAATTCCTGGGTGCGCCTCTGCTGTTGACCTGGCCCACTCACTTTTTGAGACGTTCCTACGCCTATGCCTGGAATTGCTTTGCGAGATGCTTGTGTATCACTATCCCTTATGTTGAATTCAGTATTTAAAAAAATATCTTCAAGCACAAATTTGCCAAACCTACTCATGTTGGATTGCCTAAAACCTACTGATAGATAACAGCTGTTGGTTTCCAATCCAGGCGTACATGATCCATGATTGGATCACCTAAAACCTACTGATGTTGAATTACCTAAATTTGATTAAATTAAATAGGATTTCCCAAATGAATGGTTGCTTACCTACCTATCAATTTGTTTTATGATGTCTTCTGATGTGATTTGAAAATAGTTTCCCTCCAGACGAATGCCCACGATCTAATTTCTGGGTCCGCCCCTGTCCCCACTAGGAATTTTCTACTGGGGGGAGCCTGCTCCGAGTATTGCCTGAGTGACAAGTACACATTAAGCGACCGTCCTGACTATTCGGTCAGATCGGGTGCACACTCTTCAATAAAAATAAAAATAAAATATAGGCAATCGAACGTCCAGTGTACTTTCTATATCCGCCTCTACCAAGGTCATATACTGCCGTTCAATAAGAAATGTACCAAAGCTTGTGATCATAATATGTGCCACAAAGCTAAAAATGAGCTGTCGTCGTGAAATAAAACATGTATGCGAGAGATATACTATATTCATTGAAATGTTCAGGAAACAGCACACTTAGTGTTCGTAATCCAGCACACCCACATATTCGAGTTCGGAATACAAAACACTACTACGAAATAATTGTTTGTTTTAAAGTTGCTCTTTGTGAGCGGTTACGGGACTTCCATTAAGGAAACTGTTTAAATATGGATAGCTTGATATTTTGTTTGCATTCTGTAAGCACCGTACAATTACTGGTTCGGCTATTCTGAGGAAGTCGTACAGCCATTCATTTAATGATGTCTTGTGTTCGAATACCCGCTCTTCACATACCCCCATATACTCCCTCATGTAATAAATTTGCCAAGGCTTGTGATCAGAAAAGTTGCCACAGGCCTAAAAATGGGCCTTCCTCATGAAATAAAACATTCCTGTGGGGGATATACAACATTAATTAAAGTGTTCGAGAAACAGCACACCTAGTGTTTGTAATCCAGAACACCCACATTTTCGTGTTCGGAATACACAACACCACTCCGAAATAATTGTCTGTTTAAATTTGCTCTTGGTGAGCGGTTACAGGATTTCGATTAAAAGAAGCTGTTTAAATGTTTAAATATGGATAGCTTGTAAATTTGTACACTCTGTAAACACCGTACAATTACTGGTTCGGCCATTCCGAGGAAGCGACAGGGCCGTTCATTGAATGATCTCTTAGGTATTCGGATACCCCCTCTTCACATACCCCCCCCCCCCGGATAACCCCTCATGTCTTTTGGGATTTTGGATAAAAAAACTTACTAACCTTACCTACACTAACCAAGCCTAGCCCTTTTCTTTGCATCATGAAAGAAAAATATGTAAAACTTGTCTCGTGAATACATTAAAACATAATAATACCAAATATCTTACTGTGGAGGAACATGGCAGGTGAGGCTTTGCTTCAGTGTTCCAAAATTATACTTATGCTGGAGTGTGGCATAAAACCGACCAAAAAATCCATATGGGACATAAAGCCATGACATTGAATAGAAGGATGTTGGGACTCCAGACTGGGTAAAATTCAATAGGATGCTCATTTTCCAAGCACATGCATTTTATTTTGTCCCTAAGAAAGGAACACAAATTGATTGTGCATATCAAAAGATGAGAGTGCATAATTGAGCTTCAGGTATGATGGGCAGATATTAATTTCCTCTTGGTGTCATCTTCCATCCAAATTTTCAAATTTTTGGGAATCGTGCTGATTATGTATCACTTATTTCATGATGCTGAATATATCTCATGTAGTGCTCCACCAACATTCATCACTTGTAGTTCAAAATGCAATAATATCACGGGTGTTGATTCTGAAAATTATTGGAGAGGAAAAATACATGAAGGCAACGGGCAGGAAATACAAATGGATTAGGGGGGCACACTCCTTAGGGTCCCATGTTAAAAGTTGAAATTATCTGGGGAGGGGCAAAGCCAACATCGAGGGGGCACTTGTAACCCCAAAAACATATAAAACAACACCCCTGCTTACCATTGTGGTTCGCACTGGCAGTCCCTTCCATCTCACTCTGAAACTGAATCAAAGATGGCGGGCTGAGAAGTTCATCACGCTATTTTCGAAACGAGCCGAAAACGAATGTGTGGTTTGTAGCTTGTCAATGAATCACTTGGTGGTTACTTAACATGCGTCCGGCATGTGAGATCTTAAAAGCTGAACTGATCACTCAAGTAAGAAGCTTGTTCCGCACTGGTGCATTAATCCTTGCAAGGAGCACCCTAGTCATTTGGCATGTGACCTTACCAGCATAATGTAGGTGCTGGTTAACCCACATGGCAAGAATTTGTTCTCAAGATGAATGTATGCCTTGCTCATTTACGTGGCATGGCTTCGGATATAATTAATTAACTATGCCAGTGTACTTGTGCAGGCCGTGTAGTGCTCATTCACAACACGTCTGTCATCATTAAACGAACCTTAGCATTGCAAAGTAACTTGATGCATGCCATGCCACTAGCGTGTGCATGGTTTGTTAAGCCATGGGTGGTAGATTTGGTTTACAGTGTGGGCCACATGCGTTATTGCCTGAGCGCTGCCAGAGATGCGCCATTTTCGTTTATTTCATAGATATTCCGCTCAGCCCACTGTTCGCCAGGTGCCATAATGAGGTTTGTAATGATAACAGTTGTAACTTTGTGGACTTCTTTTAAAATGTACAATACAAATTTGACGACATTAGCCGCTTGTACGCTTGTTCCTGACCTTCAGCTTGGACAGGGGAGTAATAACATTGTTAAATGTTGCTCGGTTCACTGCCATGCGAGGGCATGAGTGCCGAAACTAGCGTCGCTACTTCAGCAGGTTCGCATCAAACGTGCGTGGTACTACGATAGCCATTCACAACATGGTACTGTAAGAGCAGTACGTTCTAAATAAGTGATTCTGTGGGTTCTTCCCAAATCACCCACCGATTTCAGGAAGTTACCGGGTGCTGCTTTTTGGCTTCGGAGGCTGATGGTTCTTTTCTCTTGACACCCTACATGTTTTGCGATAAGAACCCCAATCCGCTATTATAATCCAATATCGGGCTATATGGTCCTGAAAGTATCAGTTTGGTGGTAAAAAGTAAGGACCCTGACTGAGGTAGTTCGAAAAAGAGCCCATTCGGTGGCTTAAGAATTGCCCATAGGGGTGATTCTGTTTGCTCATAGGGATTTTGGGGGGCATCTGAATTATAATAACATGTGTTTAAATATGTTTACAGTAAATATACTCGACAACAATTTACGGAGATAATTACCGAGAACATCCCTGCCCTGCCTGTTTGCAGGATATTTGGCAGTGCACAGTTTTTCGGCCTGTTCTTCAGCCTGTTTTTGGTTAATGTTTGCGTCATGATCACTCCCATAACTCAATGGCCCTAATCGCTACCTGAGCCCTCCTGTTTGTCATGTGTACCGATACAGACTGGTGGTTCCACTCCAGCTGGGACTTACCTATGCCCTGCGGCGGTAAGGTGGTGGTCGCTGGGAGCGGCAGTAGCATCGCCTGCACGAAGATGTTGATTCCCAGACATGCGGCCACGCGCCAGAGCGCCATCGCTGTCCTATACTTCGCCGGAGAATATAGGCAGCCGCTTACGCAATCACGATCGAGCACCGCCACTGAACGACCCAGCCCGCGCCGATACACCGCCCAAAGAGGGGTTCACAGTCCAGGTCTGCCCCGCCCGCACACCAGCCAGAGGCGAGGTCCACAGTCGGGGTCCGCCACGCCGCCGACCACTGACCCGCCCGCACACCAGCCAGCTGGCGACTGGGCCGGCAATCAATTGGCAGGTCCGGGCGCAACATGTAATACGCGGCCACCGCCGGCGCCGCTGCGCCGCAGTTGTGTTGGCGCACTGTAGCCGGCCGGCTATAGCACGCCGGCCGGCTATAGCGCGTCGGCCGGCTACAGTGCGTCGGCCGGCTACAGCGCGCCGGCCGGCTACAATGCGTCGGCCGGCTACAGTGCGTCGGACGGCTACAGTGCGCCGGCCGCCGCAGTCGACACTAACTATTACCAGATAGTGTAGCATCACGTGCTGTTGCTTATATGCTGGACGTGTCGGAACAATTGGACACTAATTGCAAAGTTCGCTCGAGGGAATTACGGTCATTTCAGGATCTTCCTAGGCGAAGTTCAGTGGGATGAGTTATTGTCAGACTTGGATGGAAATGAAATATGGCACGTCCTAAAGGTAAGCTGTTTGAAGGTCAAGCTGGGTTCATGGCCACTAGACAACTTTGAATGAACAAGGTTTGACGGCCTTGGTGATTAACAAGGGAAGTGAAAAGTAATAGGCATAACATGTTAAGGGAAACTCAGCATGGATTTCGCTCCGAGAGATTGTGATTAGCTAACCTGCCGGAATTCATGGAATATGCAACTATGGGAAGCTGGCAAAGGAAGCAAGGTAGATGTAGTTTGCCTAGACTTTAGTAAAACTTCGCATAAAGTTCCGCACAGTCCTCTCATCTTCAGCTAGAGCAGCATGGGATTGATGGAAGAGTTCTAGGTTAAACAGACCCATGAATTAGAGAAAGGAAATTAAGGATAGTACATGATCAACATGCTTAATTATTCGGACTCGCTGTGGGTAAAGCGAAAAACATTTAGCTAGTACTTCGACCTTTATTGACGGATCTTCTAAAGGGCTATGAACTAAATAAGACAAAACAAAAAATCCAGCTAGCATGTCAATCACATGAGAAAGCCTAAAGGTGGACCGCTGTCAGAAGAAGAAGAAACAGCAGAATATGAATAAGAAACAGCAGAAGAAGCAGTGGGGGAAAAGGAACAGTGGGGAAAAAGAAGACACAGCAGAAGAAGTGCATATGTAGTGCTTCTGCAGCTACATAAGGATAGTACAGTTAAGCGCCAGCAGGTTTTCAGTCAAAGGGTGGTTGACCAATGTAATAGGCTGCCTGCTGATGTTGTGGGGAGTACCTCATTGAATGCATTTAAAAATAGGGTGGTGAATTTTGGGGTTCAAACCCCTTTAGCAAGCATGGATGGTGTTGATAATCATTGATGGGGAACTCGATCCGCGCGTGCGTTACGCGGGATCGAGTGAATAGGGCTAGATAGGTGGGTAGATAGGTATTGGTAGGTGTGTAAAATGTCGGTGGATAGTGGCTTTGAAATAAATGTAGGATGTGGTACTGGTTGGGGTGCTCAGTATCTTTTTGCCCAGGCTTATAGTATCTTCCCTCTACAGGCTTAACCCAGATGGCCCCTGTGGCTCTTATTAAGTCTGAACACTGATTTTACGACTTTACAAATGAATCCAAGTCTGAATGGAAGGATATATAGGTGAGGCACTACAGGCACCCATTCTAGGTCCACTTCTCTGTAACATGTATGTGATCAAATTTGAGGTTGGGCTGGAAAATAGGGTGATTAAATTTGCTGACGATATCAAATTGGTAGGACAGGCGAACAATGGTGATGAGTTTAGCAATATTAATATAGACCAGGAGAACCTAAAACAATGGGCTGATGAATGTCAGATGTCTTTATCTATGTTCAGCGTTAGGTTATGTTTCTGGGGTCTGGAGGTGCGACATCTACACGTACAGTGGGAGATGCTGAACTAGATACCATTGAAGAGAAAACAAATGTGGGCGTGTTGGTTTCAAGGGATCTTGAAGCCGAAAAACAATGCTGTGCAACAATGCAACAACAACAAACAGCTAAGCACAGGGCGATTATGGCATTAAGAATCGTTAATAGCAGTGTTCAATATGAAAGCAAGAAAGTTATGAAGAAAAAATGTATTTGCCTATGTGTGACCCTACTTGAGATGTTGCGCACATGCACAGAGACCATTCCTAGACAGGGACATGCATATCCCAGAAAGAGTGTGGTGTAAAGCTACTAGGCTTTTCAGTGAAATATGCAATTTAGAATATGAGAGGAGGCTTATGTCATTAGATATGTGCTCACTGAAGTATGGGAGATTAAGGGGTGATATGATTTAGATGCTTGAGATAGCAAAGGGTTAGTTCTTAATTTGAATGATGCTTTTCTATTTAGGGAATCACATAGTAGTCATCAACTCAGGTTATATAATTCCGGGGGTAGGACAGGAAAGCGCCAACATGTTTTCACTCAAAGGGTGGCTAATCGATGAAATAGACTGCCTGGTGATGTAGTGCAGAGTTCGTCCTGGAATGTATTGAAAAATTGCTTGAACGCATTATTTATCTCAAAAATCATATTTTTCGATTCTAAGTTGTGCCGTAGGTGATGTGGATTTGGATGGATGCGGTGGGATTGATGGTAGTTTACGTCTTAGATCATGTATGTACTTTGGGAGTTATGTCAGTAGCAGGTGTGCACGGCGGTGGATTTCACCTTGCTTCAAGTATGTGATGTTGATGAGACTGGCCGTGGTAGCACAATGAGGTCGATATTTTTCTACAATTAGGTGAACAAATGAATTCATTCTAAGGTTATTTTCAAGTTCTCAGCTGTGCCATAGGAGGACAATAATTGAGGTGAATGGCGTTGGATTGGTACTAGTAGGTATCTTAGCTCATGCTGATAAACTTGGAAGTACGGTAGTAACACGTATGCCTGGCGGTGGATTCAGAACTGACTTTGAGGTATGTCATATTGTAGAGTTTGCCCATGTGAACACAATGTAGTAATTATCTTCCGTAGAACTCAAGATGTCACATTTATGAGAGTGTTTCATGGTCTTTTTCTGTTCTATTACCTTCCCTTTATGGGCTGGACCCCCATGGCCCCTGTGACTATCATGAAGCCACAGAGCTGTATGACGTTTTGACATCACGAGATGGTCGCCAAACTCTGCGGTGCGAGCGGGTAAGACGGCAATGCTCCAGGGCCCTATGTGTGCTATGCTATGATACATTCATCCTATCATCCCAACGGCTCCAACCTATTTTCAAGACGTTTTTTCATGCAACACCAAACGTTTCACCAAAGTTCTACAATGGAGATGGAGATGGAGATAGAAATGGAGATGGAGATGGAGATGGAGATGGAGATGGAGATGGAGATGGAGATGGAGATGGAGATGAAGATGGAGATGGAGATTGAGATGGAGATGGAGATAGAGATGGGGATGGAGATGGAGATGGAAATGGAGATGGAGATGGAAATGGAGATGTAGATGGAGATGGAGATGGAGATGGAGATGGAGATGGAGATGAAGATGGAGATGGAGATGGAGATGGAGATGGAGATGGAGATGGAGATGGAGATGGAGATGGAGATGGAGATACAAAGACAGGGACAAATGCAGAGAGAGAAATATAAATATAGACAGAGACAGAGACAAAAGCAGACAAACAGACAAACAGGCAAACAGACAGACAGACAGACAGACAGACAGACAGACAGACAGACAGACAGACAGACAGACAGACAGAGAGATAAACAGACATACAGACAGACAGACAGACAGACAGACAGACAGACAGACAAACAGACAGACAGACAGACAGATAGATAGACAGAGACAGAGACTCAGACAGAGGCAGGGACAGAGGCAGAGACAGAGACAGAGACAGATACAGAGACAGAGACAGAGACAGAGACAGAGACAGAGACAGAGACATAGACAGATATGGAAACAGAGACAGAGAGGGAGCGAGACAGAGACAGAGACAGAGACAGAGACAGATACAGAGACAGAGACACGGAAACAGAGACAGAGAGTGAGCGAGACAGAGAGAGGGAGAGAGTGGGATGAGCTCACTGGTACGATAAGAAATCTGATCACACTGAATGAGGCAGCGGATTCGAAAAGTTCCTGAATACGCCATTGTGTTCTCGGGTACGCTGTAGCTACAGCTTTCACGTATGAGATCCGATTATATTTGAATCGTAGTCCTACCCCTGTTCAGGGATTCTACTATCATGTAGCTGCATATGCATGCAGCTACATGATAGTAGAATCCACTTGTCAATGCGCTCCGGGATTGAGCTGTATTTGCAGTCGATTCAAGCACTGCAATTGCGATGGTCGTCTCACTATGTCGGTCCTCTGTTCCATCGGATTGAGTTAATTGCCCTCCACACAAATTTGATACATTATTGTTCCACTGTTTAGCTTAATTGTACTCCAAATCACCAGCATGCAGCATATCAGGTCACCGGCGGTGTACATATCAGGTCACCGGCGGTGTACATATCAGGTCACCGGCGGTGTACAGTGCGGGCGGATGCAGTTTGCGCGGGAAATATTGCGCGGGCAATATTGAGAAGAAGAAAAAACGATCTTCACACTTAAGGCCATGTGGTTGACGCTGCATTATATTGTATCAGTCGTGCACTATTAGGGTCGTTGGACGATCAGTGATAAGGGGCGCGCTATGAAACTCCCCCGCCGCAGGCACGTGATCGTGCACCATGCCGCCACAGACAACTTGTGCGCTGACCGAAACTGTGCGCCACTGGTATCCCGTGAAGGCATGTACAATCTGTCACCGAATATGTTCCACTGCCACGTGTCTTCACCAGGAACGTAGACTGTGTCGCTTCACAGCAATTATGGCCAGGATATACTGCGCCGCTTCACCTTTAGGCTTTCCGTGATAATCTACTGGGATGACCGCGGGTCAGTGTTCAAGGACAGGAATTTGCATTTGAGGTCGTCACGTGATCATTTGCCCTGCAGCCTTGAAGTGAGAGGGACGGTGAATGCTGTTCCTGCTTTGCATGCCTCAGTCTGAAAAAAGCATTCACACTTAGAAAAGAACATTTGATCGTTTTAGATTTTCGACTTCGACAACACAGAGTGATGAGCTAGAAATGCTGGAAAGAGCACGGTAACAAAGGCTGTCGCGAAAACAGGAGCAGAGTTTTATGGTGTTAATCAATCCATCTCTTGTCCTTCAAGGATACAATTTCTAAGTTTTACACTTGCTGCGTTAACTTAGATTGATTGACAACCGGATTAATTACTTAATTAAATTACAACTTTTGATTGAGAAACCCGAGTAATGTGATGTGCTGTAAGGTGTATATTATTATATGATGTATATTTTGTGCACTGTATGCAAGCAATATTTTCACATTTCTATGCAGTTAAATTCTTTCGTCAAGCGGATGTCATTTAACTGATAACATTCACAGGATTTTCATTTGTATTGCTTCAGCACGAAATATAATCGAGCCAGCCGTCCTTCTGTGGGTGAAACCACATTAACTTGTTTGCAGATGGAGCAGCATTTAATGTCCAATACCTTGTGTGTTGTATTGCAGCATGGGCAGCATAACCAACACCCCACGGAACCAGTAGAATATACTTTCTAAGACCAAGGTCGTTAAGGATTTTCTGACCCAGACGAAATTAACCGTGTGGAATTATATGCGACCGGCGTTCTGAAAATACACATTGGACCAAAGTTGAACTGACTTCTATGCCGTACTTCTGAAAAACTGTCGGAAATAATGACTAACTAACTTGCGCAAGCTGGGGATCGTTTCCCAGATCGGACAGCATGCATGAATCAGCAATTTGTTGTCTTCCAAATTTATACCGAACTGCGACAAACGACTTTCCGTCAGCAACCCTTAGTGCGGAAGCCATTGCAATTCCGGACCAAGATAACACACATATGGACAAAAGACAAACCATGGATAAACAACGACCTGAAACGCCATATGAGAAAACATAATCAACTTTTCAGACGAGCTAAATGAACGCAGACTGATATTGGTTGGTACCGCTGGAGACAACAAAGGAACTTTGTCCCTAAAATATATCAGCAACTTAGGCAAAAATACCTGCAAGTCAAGATCATCAAACTATTTGAGCTCAGATATGATGGCCATCATCAAATACTTCTAAATATCACAGGAAGGTGGCAAGACAAGACGATCTTACTCCTTACTCGACCAGATGGCGAGATAACCTATGACAACTATGACAAACTTCTCTTCTTAACGAACACTTCAATTTACAAACAAGACTTGACATACCAGCTGGACACAAACCACCAACCACAAATCATCCACGTCTGATGCCCACTATGAGTAGCATTGAAGTATTCGAACAAGAAGTGCTGCGTCTGTTAAATGCATTGAATCCTAACACATAAACTGGGCCTGACAAATTACCTGTAAAAAATGCTAAAACTCGCGGGAATTCTGATCGTTGAATCTTTCACGTAATTGTTGAACACATATCTTCAATCAGGCATCTTCTCCGATCCATGGAAAATTGTAAACATAAAGCCTATTTTAATAAAGGAGCAATCCCCACCAAACACGACAAATTATCGCCTAATTTCTCTTCTGAGTTGTACATTAAAACGTTTCGAAATATAGTATTCAAGAGCATATACAAGCCGTCAAGCGTCATGAGCAGACGTAATACCGGTGGTGCCGTTCCGGTGGTGGGTTTGTGGAGGAACAACCAAAGTAAGCTTGTTATGATTAATGCTATATTATGGTTTCTAGAGGAGGTGCAAGTAATTTACCATGGTCCAATTTGAACAACACTGAAGCAAGCTCTCGTATGATCTGTAGTTCGTTTTATTATCGAAACATTTCACCCTTGTCACTTTGCCATTAAAGTCAAATGGGAGCAATTGGCCACTTAACACCTTGTAATAAAACGCGTCATAAATCTTCTGTTTGATGTGCTGATAACTTCGAATGTTCTTAACTAAACGAAAATCGAACGTGCTACATTTTGATATCATCTTGAATAACTTCCATGAAGTTCTAACTCTGTTATTTTTGCACTCAATTCAAGTATTTTGTGTTCGAAATTATTGCATTGTATTACTTTAAATTGTATATCAGGTGTTCTACATGAGTGAATTAAGTTCCAATGTTCTCAATTATACCGGACCAAAATCAGCTGCCTTCTGATGCCATAGTCGACTACGTTTATAGATATTTAACCCTGTCATTTTTCACCTTTTGACATGAAGCCTTCAGACATTATTGAGATTCTGACATGGCTCGATGCACGTCAAGCGTTTACATTTGTCGCCAAGAGGATCCGTAGCGCCGCCGAGGCGTCACGACGAAAAAGAAAGTTCGAGCCTTGATCAATTCCAAGGAACATCGGCTCTGCCACGCCAAAATTGTGTAGGAGAATTTGACGGTTATTGATGCATTCTTTCCATTAAACGTCATGAGCGTGATGTTCTTAAACAATACCAACGGAACCTGTCGGCCTCAACCCCAATGGTGGTGGAAATCATCGGTTTTGGGTCCCCTTCTTGCGATAATTAATTTAAACGGACTTTCGACGAAAACTACGAATGTCACTCTGTTCTGTCCTGACGACACATCACTCTATGCAGCTCATTCACCTGACGATGTACAGTCGGTCACCGACATATGTTCCAGTATACCTTCACTTTTGTTGGTCACTCGGAACGTAGGCTGTGCCGCTTCACAGCAAGTATTGGTAGGCTGCCCCGCTTCACAGTTAGGCGTTGCGTGACAGTCTACCAGGCTGTGGTCATAACCTCCGATGGTCATAACCTCCAATGTACTTAAACGTCGCATACTCTGACAGCAAAACAGCTTTTCCAAAACAAAGCTGTCGACGAATCAATATGTCGTGAACTATCTACCATTTTTGCAGGGTACGAATAACGGAGAGATTGCTGTAATGACACGAGTGAAGAACATGCATGCATGCATGTACATGCATGAGCCTGTCATCAAGCCTGCTGCCACAGAGGTTAAGGCTGTGTGGGAGAAAGAAGGAATCTCAAGCATTAGCCTGAAAAAACGTTGAACGCAAAATGAAAATTTGCCATGCTTGAAAAAAATCGATAAGCTACGAGCTAGTGCTAGAGTTTTGCAGTGCGCCGAATCCAAAAAGGGATGTGTTGCTCAACTGCTTGATGTTGATGTTGCTTGATGTTGATATTGCTCAACTGCTTGATGTTGACATTGATGTGAAGCTGTAGTACAATGTTTTGAACGAGTGTCAGTGCCTGAAGAGTGACGAAGTGCCGCCTCCAGAAATCCTTTTTCTGAGAGGCCAGCGTGGCGATCAGCAGATTTCATCGACCCAGTCGACCTAAACGAAACCATGCAGATATAAATACGTCAACAGAGACAAAGGTCAGCGGCAGGGGGTCTTCAAATTACCAAAAGTCAGTCACCGAACACAACCAGCAACTTGTTAGAATCAGTAGAAGCTGATGCCGGCACGCCGGCCTAAAATATCTGAGTCAGTTACTAAGCTTTCTGCAGGATGTGGTGCGACCTGTGATCCAGAGAAATGCCTGCTGGTGCCATCCAGAGTCTATTCTGGAAACGGCTGCTGACAGCGAGATTGCAGTTCGTGAGTGAGCCGTCTCGGGTATACTGGGAAGCCGACAGGCACGTGAATAGGAAATCAGTCGGTTCCTGCCGCCGCTGGCCAACTTTCGACCCGATAACTACGGGAGCGTGATCGGCCGAGAGCGCCAGGAGACTCCGTGATCTCCTGGTCAGCGGCGACTCCGTGACTGCCGCTGACCAGAGGCCTGCTAGAGGTCAGGATCAGGCGCATGATCGACCAGCCATTGCACGTGGAGTCATATCCTGTTCACACTCAGGCTGTGGAGCGCTGCGTGAAGATGGTGACGGAGGCGTCTTCTGTCGTAGTTGGGAATCTATTAACGAAAGTTCAGATTTCGCTGTTAGGAACGCTAGTATCGCGCGAAACAAAACTTTGGTCGCCACGGAGAAGCTCTAGTTTGCTTAAATTTTGTAAAACTTTTAATTTGTGCTTACATGTATTCTCGTGAATCTCCACTACGACCCTTTAGGTCTGTGTTTGACCACACACCTTAGAGTATACATATTGCAAGACTGCTTGCTAACGTTCAGACAATCATACAAATCGGAGCAGATAATTGGCATAAAACCTACTACCCTTGATCAACAAGATTGACACAATGTGCCAAAAGTGATGATAGAAATGGCGCTCTGAAAGCGAAGTGGACGTCCCGGCGGCCCGGGAGAGTCAGTAGCGACTGGAGATGTCCGGTAGCCGCCGAGATTGCCGGTAGCCGCCGAGAAGAGGCGGTAGCCACCAAGGGGGGGGGGGTCACCTGCATACTGAAGCTGTGCTCCAGCTGGGAGCCCCAGAACGTTTTGTGGCTTGAGTGATAGTCCAGGGAAATCTCATCCGGATCGTGAATACTGATGGTGGAAATCCCATCCGGATCGTGGATACTCATGGTGGAAATCTCATCCGGATCGTGAGTTCGAACAAATTGCTGCTAACCGGCCTCTATTAATTGGACTTTCGAATGGCAAGGGCCGATAGAGGGGCACCTGCCAGGCTGGCTACGTAAGTTCAGTGACTGCTCAGAGCAGCGTGACAGTCCACCCTCGTAGAAAACTCCTCGGCGACGTCTGGGCGCTGGGGCCTCCACACATCACTGACCGGCGGCCGTACCACATGACCCGCCACACTCGGCGGAATTCACGAGGGGTCGTCGGCCGGCCATCGGCACATACTCGCTGGCTCAGTAGCTTAGCACGCCGTACTTCTACTGCGATGCGGCGGGACAGCTGCTTGCAAGTTCGAACACGTACAGCTATGACTTGGTGCCAATTTGACACGAAAGGTACTGCTGGAAGCTAACTTCGTTGCCCGTCTAACCAGATAATGGCATGTGCCGCTGAAGCAATCTCAGCCTGACTGCACCTCTAGTCAACTAAAGCCATGTGCAGCTGACGTAGAGCATGACGCGGAATAGTTGGTACGGATAACGGAGCGGTTCTGATAGTTGGCAAAAATAGTCGGATAAGGATTGAACAACGGATTCGCTCTCCAACTGTTCGTGTGAAATAAAAGGCAAAGCAATCATATTTCTTTCTGTTCCAACCGCAACCTTACGTAATAAAACGTTGGGATTAACTGATGCTGAGCTTTTTAAGTGCCTGAAAATGCATGATGGAACTAATCAGCAACTATGTTGTCCTACTTATTTTAACAGGATGCCTGATATCAAACACTTGCAAAATAGCTTAAGCTGGATTCATTCGATTGTTCTATCAATTTCCAGGCATCAAACTTTTATAGAATCCAGATTATTGAAATCACACTGTTCACACAACGAGCTCGTGGGCATGCTATTTATTATCATATCCAGCAAACCATCCATCTGCCTGCAGCTTCATTCTTACCCAGATGCTTAGGTAGATACCTGCAGACCGATTATGTAGGTATGTATGGCGCACAATGGGCCCGTATATAAAGTGAGCCAAATAGAACTGCTAACTCACCATCCGATGATAGAATGCACATACACACACACACACGCACTCTAACGTAAGACTCTCCTAAGGTAAATGTACACTTGCATTGGCTTTGCTTGCAAAGCACACTCGTTTTAACACGCGCACTGGAGGGGGGGCGAAATCCGCCCACCCCTCATGTTTTTCGCAAATAACTGCAGATTTTACCGGTCGATATACGCAATTTCGGGTACCGCCAGAAATGAACGGCACGTCGTTTAAAGCAAGAAAAATGAAATCGGCCGAAAATTTTCAAGTTAGGGGCCGCTAAAGTCAAAAAATGTTTAGCGCAGACCACCAAAATGGCCGATGCGCTCAGTAACGACAAAGGGGTGTTCAGGCAACACTAGCGACGTTATGCATATATATGCGTATAGTTTCAAGGTCATGTTAGGTCACCAAGGGAAGTCAGGTCAAGTCAGACAGGTTAATGGAACAAACGATCAACGGAATGTGCCATAAATGCACTACTGGTTGTCATTTGTACTGTTTGTCATTGCGTTTCCATACTTTATTCATGTACTTCACTCCCTTCTTCACGAAACCGATTGCTCGAGCTGCCCGACGGAGCAGTCGGGCGGGCGGCCGGTTCGGTAACGGAACAGGTAACTACCTGATAAAGTGGTCTATATAGGTACCGAGGTCAAATGTTGGGTCTAGCATCTGCATTGCATCATTAGTCATGAATGTCAGAATGATGTCCAAGACATCATTCATGCCCATTTGAGCATTAAACACAATCACAGCGATCCATAACGATGACAAGCCAAGCCACCAAAACCGGAAAATTTTGCCAATCGACCTCATTTACCTAAATATTGACCTAAGGTCACGAAAATCACACAATAGAGTTCACTACCGTGCCCATCCACCGCGAATTTCGTTCCTCCAGCTTACTAGAAGCCGAGATCTTAGGGGGCGGAATCCGCCCCCCTCCAGTGCGCGTAATTCTCAGAGGCCCTCCAGGGCGCGTTTAAAGGCGGAGCAAATAACTTTTATGGTCCGGCACGCCTCTAAAAATCACTTCCCCTCCCCTGATATAATGCAGTTAACAACACAAGGTAAGCATTGTAATTGTTGTTGTTCAGCAAAACAATACCATTGCCTTCCCTGGCCATTTGACATCAGCTTATCAAATGCTACAGCTGGGAAGCAAGCAGTATCACTGCTTACTTTCCAGCTGAAAGTACACGCACATATTGGCGAAAATAACTGGTGTACATATTGCTTGCAAGCGAAACAGTGGTCGTGAAGCTGTCTCTGAGGTCATGGCTTCAGAAGAGGCTCAAATGTATACACAATTCCGTGACGCGCGTGAGGGCCTGTGAACTGAACCATCTGGCACACATTTGTGAGGGTACTTCAATTGGAAACAGTATGATAACTGTAAGTGTCAATTGTTTATATAACTTTATAGACGAACACATTGGTAGTGTCAACCCACTTCCAAAGCTAATCGATTAGCATTCACACCACTAGGACAGCCATTATGCTGGGTTTTATAAGCACATTCGACGCGTGATGATTTCGTAATGCAACAAAATATAATTACGAAATACTAATGGGGTGAACCGATTTGTTTTATATCTTGCTACCAAATATGCGCTCTTTCTTGTTCAAAACTAGCAAACTTTGTGCATAAGAGCATGCATGATGCAGTCACCTATTCGTTCAACTGCACCTCAATATCAAGTTTGCGGCGTTTTTACGAAATGGTGCAAGATATATATCTTGAAAGAATACGAAAAAATTATCACATTTTTCAGATGTAGGGATCAGGCTAAGTAATCAGGAATCACCATCACCAAATGGACTACGCAGTTCATTATCTTGCAAAATTATATTTGCAAGTAAACCGGAAATAATAATATGCTGTCATATCTTAAAAATAGAACAGGATAGCTAATCTCGAAGCAGTCGGAGACAAATCATGCATTGTCTGTCAGCCGTGACAGACGCCATGGAACTCCATTTGAAATATGAGCTTAAGCAGGTTATTTACGGACTAAAGCAGACACTAAATGCGAGTTTGATACGCAAAAGAAATCCAGGACAATAAGTGTCATAAGTAATGCCGTGCGCATGTACTGATTAAGAAAAATCAGATCATTGCCCTTAATTATGTTAAATTGAACAAATGTGAGGTACCTCCTATCTCCCTATGCCTACATATATCTGTGCTTGGCTGTCAACCCATGGCTGTGCATCATTGAGTGTGCAACTTTCTAGCTAGGTGCCTAGATGGGACACTGTAAGGCATGCAAGGCATGTCAATCACAATGAGTTTAAACTAACTCATTTACGTCGGTGTAGGTTTTTACGCTTTGCGTGCAATGGCTGTGAGTCCGACATGGCAAAGTTGTATTCTAATGTATTGGATCTAAGAGCAAAAATGTGCCAATCGGATTCCCTCTCTTGAGTCCAAATGCCAGTTCTGCTACTTATCACATGCCGCCCTACCAAGTGAATTTACCTATTTATGCTTACATTCCAGCGATGCTTACATGCTTACATGCTTACATGTTTATTATTATTACATGCTTACATGCTTACATGCTTACATTCAACCTTGGAAGTCACAGGGTGTTTCACATACTACAAAAGGAAAGACACTATCCTCCCAGAGTAGGCTTGCTAACATATTTTCCTCCAAATCCAGGATTCAAAAAGATACATAAACACCAAATGATGGTGTCCAAGATATCATAAGGCAACAGGAAAAGCAAGCTTGTATTAAGATGTGGCATTATGGAAATACATGTAGAGAGAAAGTTGAACAAGTCAAATAACACATAAATCACCATCCATGAACTATGCTTTGAGAAAGGGCAGGGGTCTGCCAGATAGCTATCCTCTCATCACGGGCAGTTCCAGGCAACCACCAAAGGGCATCAAGGTCAATGGACAATGACCTGTATCCATGTTGTTTAACTCCATGGACTTCAGACATGGCAATTATTGTACTTTATGGTATTCACGAGACAACTCTTATATACATTTTACCCCCATGAAGCAAACAAAGGTGTCCGTTTTGGTTTGGTTTGCTTAGGTTAAGTTTTACTTTTAAGTTGGAAAAATCAGACTAAAAAAGACTTTGAGACTAAAAAAAATTACCTTCAACTGAACATTTTTCTTCAACAACAGATTAGGCTAGGTTAGGTTAGGTTTTTAAGTGCAACTTTTGAAAAGGAAAAATGGCTTGAAAAGGTTCTTTTTTAATTTATTATCCCATGGAATGATATGCTAGATTAGGTTAGCGAGCGTATGCCACATTTTTAAAACATTATTTTGTTTGCCAAATTACCCGACTCCAAACCCATTTTTCGTGTTATCCTGCCTGCCAACTGAAAAGTATGTATTGGCAGAATAAATGCGTTGCCACTTCATGTCAACCACATTCATAAACCTGGCATTAGAAAAAGAAATCATAGAATTCAAAAATTACTTTCCAGTACACATTTACCCAACCACGTTCCTAGGTGTTTCTGAATGCCCCTTTGAAATGCGTGTTATTTCTTTTTAGTACTCTGTGTAGGCAGTTCAGGTTCCAAGAGCAGTCATATTTTTGGAATCTGAGAAATTTCCATCCTTCCAAAAAAATGAGTCTTGGGAATTAACTATGCAACACAGATGACCCACAATGACATGATGTGATGGATATTTATTGGAAGAATTGCGTTATTGACATCAGTTAAATTTTGCAAGAAAACAATGATTTGAGTTAGATCTTGGAATCATGGAATTGGGAAGGATGTTTTTAGATAATCGGGCATAAACTTGGGGTGCATAATTTACTTCGTGTTTGTGAGATACGAGACTGCATTTTGAATGTTCCAATCGGTTTTGACATTTGTATGACATATCAATAAGATTGACCTCTACCAAACAACCCATGCATGGCTTAACAATCGCATGATGAGATGATGTTATCGATGTTGAAAATCCTCGACCAGGCTGTTTTCCTAATCATTACCAGGACTCCAATGGACCCTAATGTCCTTGCTACTCACAATTTGGTACATGACGCCTAATTAAAGATGAACGCTCGTTTCCAATCGCTGTTGCTTCATCAGTTGGCGGCTGAGAAGGATAAATTCACGAATGGCGCAGCCGCGTCATAACTGTATTGGCGCCTAAATGGTGATAAATATCGTGAATTATTTATTTTCAGAAAGTAGTGAACGTTAGTTAGAAGTTACCTCTTTTTGTTTTGTATTTAAGTATACCTCACAACATTGAAACAAATTTACGTTTGCATATTTAGGTCAGAATTCTTCATTTCACATCCCTATCATCGAACATGAATTGATAAAGTTATGTACACCACTTGGCCACCGGCCCCGTTAGTGCTGAAATGATGTCATGAGTCATAAGAAACATAATTAATACAAATGTATCGAAATTTCGTTGAAATTTTCGGCACATCAGCTGGAAAATCAACACCCAAGATATTTTTTTTGCAATATCATCTTCAACAAAATGTTTCTACATGTTTTATCGCTAGATACCTGGTATGCTTTGTCTTGGGTCAAACGACTGGAGAGGTGAACGGACCATCACTTTCTTCAATGGGGTATCCTATCTCAACCACCGCACCAATCAGCTTACGTTTCCCTGGTATTCGACCAATTAGATTTTAGAATGACCTGCGGTGGAAATAATATATAGGATATGTGGTTTCCCTGGACTATTGATACCACAATGCGAAGTGATACCCCCCAAATATCTTCTAATGAGAGGCGGATACAGTGGGTGGTGGAGCAGTGGAGGCATGTATCCCTCCGCATGGCAAGGTGGCTCCCCTCCAGGAAGGCTGGATTGCACCCGCCCACCTTCCGCTCCTGGGATTTATCAGCCAAATGCTCACCTCTCGGAGGAAAAGGCGAAAGACGAAGACGAAAAGGCGCTTCTTCAGCATGCTTGAGTACATCCCTCCCCAATTCAACGATTTTCTGCCGATGCGTCGTTCCGGTGGCTTTCGCAGTAGTGGCCCTCCGATGAAATGGGGCTACTCCAGACAAGTGGCCCCACCCACTGAATATTTATGGATCCACCCTGGCTACAATTTTCCAAGTTAATACACGCAATTTTGGTAAGCATGTTCATTTGCATGAAACATCCATGTTAACACAGTGGGGGCTGTTAATGTTCTCTACAAGATTGTGTTACCGATGAGTTGTGTTATCAGGTCCATCCGCTACCCTCCATGGAGGGCAAGAGTGTACGTTTTACACCTCTGTTCAGAGACAAGTTCGCCAGAGAAGTATTTGTATTGACATTGGCATTCAGCGACGGGTTTATGATCTTTCGAATCAATTACCACAGATCCTTCTGCTTGTTCTGAGGGGCGGACTGCGTTCGGAAACTCAATATAAAATGTTGAGTTAGTTTTTGCAGCTGTTTAATCGATTTGTGGTCATATTCATGTGTTCTTTCTTGATAGTGAAAATAATGACATTTTTTTATTCTCATCACCTGCAACTGCCAGTCAAATGTACCTAACGCATTGTTTTCACGTTAGTTCATCTAATTTAAATGTCATCTGAAAATAGGCCGAGTTCCAGATATACTCAAAATTCAAGCAAGGTGGGTTTTGGCTAAATGGGTTTTAGCCAAGTTGTGTTCAAGCCAAGTGGGTTTTAGCCAAGTTGTGTTCAAGCTAAGTGGGTTTTAGCATCCGTATCACTGCGCTCGCTCGCAACGCTCGCTCACTCCTGAACAGCCAGTGTAAACACGTAAGGTGAACGCTGCCTGAGAAACGTCTGTGGACAAATACGTCTAAGTATGGCAATATCTTGCAATCCAAATGAAATCAGGCCCTTTCTGACCTTCACATTCTAGTCACTTGTCATGAAAATATGAAGGTGTGATGGCTGTTCGAAAATTATCTCATGATGAAAATAATACAACGCACATGCCTTTAATAATCTCACGGCACATAACACACAACCCAGAAGTATTTCGGAACGCCACCGTCCTTTGCCATCCGCCGCGGTCTTCCACCAACAGCCAAGCTGCAACACCAAGATGTACAAATGCATGTGTGTGACCATGTCACACCCCTATGACCGATCATATTACACCACTGTAACCTCAACTCCGTTACCAGTGCCAGCGCCCTACTGGTGGGTTGGAATAAAGCAGACGTCGTGAGCGATGTAAAAGGGATCTCGATCCATGTCTCGTAGCGTTTCTAAACTCAAGTAGCAGAACAAATGTTGTCGATATGGAATTGGGCCCCTCGTCACCAACTTCAAACGAAAACTTTGCAGGTGCATACTTGCTCCCTGTATATACGCACACTTGCTACATAGACTATAAATCTTGAAGTCGTACTGATGGTGTGAGACTGCAAACAATCTAGGAAAATAAGCCGGTACACATGGAAAGGTGAAAAAGCAATGCTGTGAACAAAAGCTAGCCACATGCGAGTAGGCGTGGTTTCTGCGAATGAGAAGGCCGGAATAACAGTAGATAAGTACAGCACAAGACATCAAATGTGCACCACTCTCTGTTTGGCTGTCTGGTTCGCTGATGTCAAGGAATGAAGATGGCTCTAATTTGTCGTATGATAATTGCAATGTTTTGCGCATGTGCAATACTTTGCTGCTTCTGTACTATTTTGCGATTTTCTGTAGCTGTTCTAAGAAGTGTCCATTTCTGGTGTCTCTCCATTTTATGTCTTATATTTCTTATACGGTAAAATACGTATGCGTTGCCACACCCCAAGTAGCTACGTGCATGCGAAATAGGCAAAGTAGTCGTTATAGTACAGGTCCCGGATAATTTTTTTAAGGTATTTTGTCACACATGTGGACAGAAATAAATCGGAAGATAATTATTTCCCATTATGCAGATTGGGCATCGTGTGATGCGTCATACACCATGTTGTAGCCCCGGCAAAAGGACGAGGATGTGCAAAAAAAAGGTAATTTTCAAAACTGAACATTTTAACGTCTGCAGCGCGGCGGCCCTGCCAGCGCCAGGACTTCTGCCATGGGCCGATTTAGGAATTGTCATGGGGGCACTAGTCTGAAGGGGCGCCATTTCTTCGGAGGGGCGCCGCTACGAAAGTACTTGGAGGCAGGGGCGGGTACGGGGGTGGCACTGAAGGCATATGCCCCCACAGAAATTGGCCTCCCTTCGACCGGGAAATGGCTCTACTCCGGGAAAGCTCGAGTGCATCCCTATCGAATTTTTAGGCAGAGGTGCCCCTCTCAGAGTAAAAGGCGTCCTTTCAGTGTGCTCGAGTGTATCTCGCTCGAATTATTCGATCAGAGGCGCTCCTTGGAAGGAAAAAGGCCCCCATTCAGTCTGTTTGAGTGAACCACTCGAATTTTTAAGGCAGAGGCGTACCTTGAAAGGTAAAGGCGTCACTCCGGGAAGGCCCGAGTGCACCCCACTCCTCAATTTCTTAAGCTAGAGGCTGCTGAAAGTCCCCCCCCCCCGAGACAAAGTTCCCCTAATGACAATTTCTGAACCTGCTCCCGCCTGGAGGAGTGTTTTTCCTTCCTAGAAGAGCCTCTGGCAGAAAAATTTGAGTGGAGTCCATTCGAGCACACTGAAGAGGCGCCTTTTTCACTCGGAGGGGGTGGGGCTCTCCTGACTGGAAAAAATATAGGGGTTCACTAGAGCGCCTTCCCGGAGAGGCGCCTTTTCCCGGCCGGAGGAGCGGCCACTTTCCATGGCAGGAAGGCACATGCCCCCAGTTCCCTCTCCTTGTATCAACTCCTGACTCCTGCATTCGCAAGCCAGCAGCAGGCCGCGTTCAGGCTATCATCTTTCTCTTTCTTCCGGAGAAGACAGACCTCTAGCCGACGCAGACGGACGGTGCGTTTCGGGTGGCTGGAGTCCAAGAAGACAGCACCAAGTTCGACCTGCTGGTGGCAAGCCTTTCTGTGTCGATCACTACGCAGGTGCGGGTATTATCGAGGCCTAGACGCCCAGGATCGTGGCCCTTATTGACGCCTTGAGGCGTAGGTTGGCGCAATCGCGAACGGCCCTCCTGGAAGCCCTAGATCCCCGCCAACAGCTCGTAGACCAGCAACCGTTCCAGCTGCTTCTGCGTATGCACTCCGAACTGGGTACAACAGGAGATGCCTCACACGGCCGTGAGCTGTTGATGACTATCTTCAACGTCTGCCGCGGGCAGCGTGGACAGCATTATCACTGTTGTCAGAGGAAGCTCCTCTGGGCTAACTGTCCGCCGCAGCTGACAGATTCTTGAAAGCCTCGGCTTCAGGTCTGGTGTCAGCAATGGCAGCAGGATACCCAGCAGCGCAGACGGTGCCAGTCGGCGCACTGTCTCCGGACACCAGTACGCTGGCCACACTGCAGGGTATAGTCGCGACGTTAACGGTGGCGGCCAGTCACCTGGAAGCCATCCTGAGTGACAGGTCACCAGAGTGAGCGGGCGGACGTCACTAGTTCCAGTGCCATCGGCGGCGCCTTCGGCGCTCCCGCTCCGATCGCAGCCTGCAGTTGTATGCTTTTCGCTGCATGCCCATTTCCATTTCACGTTGGGGGGGGGGGGGAGAAGTCACTATTGGAGGAGCAAAATTTAACATGGGGGCATATGCCCGTCCAAAAGTATACAAAACAACACCCCTGGGTACATGTCAAGGTCAAACTTCAAGGTCAAAGGTTAGCTTAACTTCTTAGATGGCGATATTGAAGCGATATCCACCGAACGCGAGGTTCGGTTTCTATCGCTTCAATTTCCATCAAATGGGCGTCGTTCGACATGGCTTGTTATGCAGAATTAGAAAGCTAAGCAATATAATTTTTTGAAGGGCGAAGGTCAAGCTGATCCTCCGGTCGCCTCAATTATTTTCGTTTTCGCTTAAACCTATCCTAATCTGTTATCAATCGATAGCCAGTGATTAACACTCGAATAACATTTCAAACCGGGAAATGTCAATGTCAAAGGTTTGATTCAGTTCTTGGGTGACATCGCGTCTCGTCACCATGGCTTCAATTTGCGCAAAATGGATGTCATTCGACGTCACTTTTGCGGTATCAGAAAGTTAAGAATTCGAAATATTATCGACGCATCAAAATTCAAACTTATTTCTTCGGTCCCCTCTCATTATTTTGCTTGCCCAAGTCTTCCAAGATCCACTATCAAGCGATGACCCATGGTGAACCCTCGAGTGACATTTTGAAACCGGGATATGTCAATGTCACACCTCAAGGTTAAAGGCTAGTTTGAATTTTTCGAAGTCCTCGTGATTCGTCGCCATGGGTTCAATTTGCACCAAGTGGGTGTCATTCGATGTGGCTTGTGCCGTATTATAATGCTACGAAATCGAATTAATTTCAAAGGTCAAAGGTCAAACCGATTTCTTCGGTCGCCTCGCATTTTTCTTTGCCCTAATCTACCGACGTCTGGTATCAAGCAATAGCCTGTGGTGAACCACGAGTAACATTTCAAACCGAGACATGTCAGTGTTAAACCACAAGATCGGAGGTTAGCTTAAATTATTACAAGTCCTCGCGTCTCGTAGCTATGTCTTCAATCTTGATCAAGTGGGTGTCATTCGTTTAGTGGGTGTCAGACAAATCGTTCAGAAATCACATTAATTTGCAGTCAAAGGTCAAGCTCATTTCTTCGGGAGTTTCTTCGTTTTCTCCCAAAGCTACCCATGCTTGGCATCAAAAGATAGCCCTTGGGCAACCCTCGAGTAACATTTCAACACGGAACATGTCAGTTCAAGCCTCAACGTCAAAGGTTACTTTTTTCAAAGTCCTCGCGTTTCGTCACTATGGCTTCAATGTGCATTATGTGGGTGTCATTCGACGTAGCTTACCGTACGGTACCCGAATGTTGATATATCGAAATAATTTCGATGGTGAAATTTCGATGGTTCGATTCGATAATTTCGATGGTTGGAGTGAAATAGGAATAGGAGGATCAAATCTGTTTTTGTTTGCAGTCGTTGTGATGGCAGGCACTCATATCCTGTATGACTAGGAACTCCCCCAAGAAATTCGCGATAGCCTGTTCGGACCGCGCTCTCATCGCTGGTTCTTAATTTACACTGCCACACTGCTGTTCCGGACATAGAAAACATATAATTTTTCTTCAAATTGTCCGCTTTCCTATTAATGGTTCAACGGAAGTTGTCAAATTTGCAAGAGAAGCCACAAGTCAATGTGCACGATTTTATAGCCAGCCGGATTTCATAACCACGAGAGAGCATAATAACCGAGAGTTGTAATCAGGTGTGGATCCAGGAATTGTCATGGGGGCTCTTGTCTGGAGGGGCGCCATTTCTTTTCAGCGGCGCCACTGCGAAAGCACCTGGATGGACGCCTTTCCTTCCAAGGGGGCCTTTTTCTTTCATTGGGGCGCCTCTGGCTGAAAAATTCGACCGGGTACACTGGAGCCTTTTCCCGGCCGGAGGGACGCCTCCTTCCATGTGAGGGACACCCTCAGTGTCACACCCTTTATCCGCCCCGGTTGTCATTGCATCGAAATATGTCTCCGTGAAACAGGAAAGCATGGGAAATGTTATTGTATGTCCATACTGACTACAATAAAACAATCGTCCAATATTTTCTGTTTTTCCTGCTACAAGAGGGCAACATTTAACGTTCTCGCAGCATTGCTATATGGTGATTGTGAAATCGGGCCCAGCACATACGACATGAAGCTAGATGTTCATAGATAGCGATAAGGAGTGAAACTTGCTAATTTTAGCCGAACTTTTCTGTCCCCAAAATATGATTTTAACAATAGTAAATCTGAAAACCAGACATTGAAAATCATGTGACTGAAATCCAAGGATTTTTTTGTGTGTGGGGAGGCCATTTCTTATCATTATATCCTGTCCAAACTTACCGCGCCCCTGGTACCCCCCCCCCACACACACACACACACACACTTCGAAACTGTGGCTACCCCCATGATTTGAAGCTCATGCTACTATATTTATCTTCATTGATCCCTTGGTAGTTGTCCTGTTTCTTGTATGCTTTCTTCATGCTCACGTGACCGTGAGGGGCTAGCATATGTCAGAAGACTGCCCAGTCTGCACATGTGATCTGAAGTGAAATTGGTATGCTTGGAAAGATATCATGCTGCGAATGAAAAATCTTCTTCACATTTTATGCCAAATTTAAAGTTAGGTTTTTCCTTCTCTTGTTAGCTCAAATGTTGTATATTGTCCATGGTATACATGCTGATTATGATTACTGCATGGTTACTGACATGATGACATGATTACTGCATGCTTGGCACACATGCTGGCATGATTACTGCAACCAATCAGGTTTGAGCCTGGGCCTCCTCTAACATGTTAACTAGGTTGGATTCGTCCCACCTAGTGTTGTGAAATCCCATCTAGTGTAGCGAGAAAAAAAATCCACCTAGTCGAAGGGAGATTCAATGGAGAAAAGAAGAAAAAAAATAACATTATTATAGTTCAGGTAGCGGAAGTTATTTTTTTCCAGTGGAAAGTGCATTGTTTTCAAGACGAAAAATTGTAGCAAGTCGGCAGCACTTATACTGAGGTCAAAGCAACGATGAAGGCTGAAATGTGAAATGTTCCTGTGAAAAAAAAATGCATGCTACAAAGCCAGCAATTGGGCCTTTTCACGGTGATATCATAAAGACACGATCTTCTGGACCTATGCAAACAACACGAGGAGCAAGACGAGATCCGTCTTGCAGTCTTATATTCGATGTTGCTAAAATAATGAGATAAATGGAGATGCAAAAGATGCATTTGTACAAAACGCAAGGTATGCTACATGGTGGAATG
Organism: Ashinkailepas kermadecensis; assembly: GCA_034440615.1. Lineage (NCBI taxonomy): Eukaryota > Metazoa > Arthropoda > Thecostraca > Neolepadidae > Ashinkailepas > Ashinkailepas kermadecensis. Next base: position 241,827 of record JAOTOM010004419.1, on the reverse strand, counting down.
TTAATCGATTTTTCCTCCCCAAGAGACACCAGGTGCACAAAACTGGAAGTGACTTGGAGCTAAGGGCGTTTAGTTATGAAAATTATTGGGGGGGGGGCACAATTAGGTGTGTTGTTGGATATACTTTTGAGGGGAAGTGCTCCCTCAACGCTGGCTTTGCCCCTCCAATAATTTAACCTTAAGATGTGACCCTATGTAGTGTCCCCAAATCCATTTGGGCCTGCACATTGCCTTCGTGTATCCCGCCCCCCCCCAATAGTTTCCAGAAATCAACACCCGTAAGCACAATACATCCAGGTAGTAGGCGGGCCTAAATGGCAATCTATTTGGGCCTGTGCAAATGGGGGTGGTATCCTCCATAGTATGCCATGCTAAAAGTTGGAATTATGGGGGCAAAGCCGTCATTGAGGGGCCACTTTCATCCTCAAAAGTATGCAAAACAACACCCAAGCATGGATAAATTGCTGGAAGCCAGTTGCACTGGTGGATCCAGGGGAACATTGGTCATGTCCCCCAAACTACCTGTTTGGCGAGGAGAGCGTGGCGCAGTTCGCCAGTGAAGTCTGCGACCAGTCCTCTGCCATCCAGCTCTCTAAGCGACTACGCGATAAGGCAAGTGCAAAGCTGGTGGGGATGCAGGGCACGGCAGCGGGCGTGCTGAAGCGGCTACTGTCAGCCTTCATATGTGTCGCACCGCACAGTAATGGTCACCGAGCGAGCAGTGGCACACCACAACAGCATCAAGTCAGCACACCACATGAGTATGTCACACGACACAGTGAATGGCAAACTGACTATTAGCATCAACAGTGCGGGAACTGCGTCGTTCGATCCCCGCCCAGCAGTGGACAGTATCTAGCCAAGAAGGCGATGCGCGATCCGCTCCCCGACCCCAAGCATACGAGAAGAGAGGGTTCGTTTGGAAAGTCCAAACGTCCAGAGGGAAGTTGTAGGGAGCGTATTCTCACGGGCGCGCGCGCACCGGGGAGCCATCGTACACGCCGACACTGCCGCGCATCCTGGATTCGCCGCTGATGCACGGCTGGATCGCCGAGTAGATCCGCTAGTGTGAAGCCGCAGCACACCTGCTGAATGAATATAAGCACAGGGTACGGTGGCGCGGGTGGCATGTCAGCGCCGGCCGACTGCCCGTACAGCGCGGTCACCATTGCCTCCCAATGCCTGCCGCATGTGCCCGTGTCGTCGCCGTCAATGTTGCCGCACCACAGGCGCTCGTAATCTGCTCTTGTGTCGATCGCGCCGCCCCAGTCGTCAACAGCCGCCCCAGTCGTCAACAGCCGCCCCGCTCGCAGTCCGAGGCCTGTCCAGTGTCCACAGCTCAGCACCGGCACAAAACCCAACGCCGGCCGCCCAGTCCTATAGTCTGTCTAGTCTGGTGTCGCGCCGGCGCAGAGTTCAGCTTCGTCATCAGCCTTGCTGCACCCGGCACGGATCTCAGTCAGCGACAGCTCAACCTGTCGAAAAAGACGCTGGTGGGTGCTGTATAGAGCCCGCACTGTTTCCCGCACTGTTGGTCTTTTCCACCTTACGCGATGTGTGTAACCATTGTGTTCAAACCTGGTGTAAGGCCACTGAGGATTTTCCGTTGACGAGGGCAGGCTGTGACACATGCGAGCGAGAGGAGGAAGGAACATGCGGGAGCATGTGACACATGCGAGTAAGAGGAAGGAAGCATCGAGGGAAATGCTTACAAAACTTTCACTGTGGCAGCTGGCTGGCTGATGGCTGAATGGCCGACACTGTGGAGTGCTATGGTGTGCTAACACGATGAATGGATGTTTTCAACAGATTGCAATAAACATGCTTTGCAGCAGGTGGTGCTGATGGTTTCGTCGACGACGGTACGAACATAAACAAGAGACAAAAAACCGTGTTAGTTGTGAGGGAGGGCGCAGCCCGAATGGGTTTAATTTGAACTATCTGAGACCTTTTTTCAGCTTACGAGAGACCCGAGCCGGCGGGAGTTCAGGCGATGATGAGGCTTTGAGGAGCTGATACCTGAGTAGCTATGAGATTTGCTTTATTCTAAATACGAGTCGGAGATATGAAACTTGAGTTGTGTTTTGCACAGCATTTACGTTGTTTTTGGCTACTTACCACCAGAGGCGCAGCCAAAAGAGTACGGGGCCACGGACCCCCAACTCCCTTAGCACCCAAAAATACACTAGATCAAACGATAAATGTTGAGATAGTTTCCACGCAAAACCCTAAATCTTCGGCCCGCCTTGTGCGCCGGTAGCTTTCTCTCTTTTATCACATTCTGTTTGGGATCGCCCCCCCCCCCTTAGGAAAATCCTGGCTGTGCCACTGCTCGCCACGTAGGTTCCTGGATAACAAATGCTACACACGAAATAATGCTCTTGCAGGGCACACTCTTTTTCCTTCCGAACGCGGCGCTTGTTCATCACCGCCTTAAGACCGCGCCTGCTATTGTGTATAACGCCATATTGGGCTGATTAGGTATGAGCAAGAAATCCCACCTAGTAAAAATTCCTTATTGGAGGCCCTGGTTTGAACCAGCTCGCATTTAGAAAATCGATTGGATAATGGATGGATATCGGTATCTGGTATCGACATGCGACATGTATTGGATCGGTTCATTCGGATATGGCCTGGAACGGATTCAACTCAGTCAACTGAAGGCATGTTCAACTGAAGCAACCTCCACTTCGCTGCAGCTTGCGTGAATGCCATTAGGCTGCGAATGGCTGGCTAGTTGGGCGAATATGGCCAGTTCGGATCAGCTCAGCAGTCTGCATGGCTGTTTGGAGCAGACGACCTGTCACATCTGCGGCCCGCAGTGAATAATAACAAGGCCAGCACGGCACGTTCGACGCAGCTGGCAGCGGTCACTGGCCGCTTACCAGAAATGGCGGCGCCTACTGGCCGCTTACCAGAAATGTGCTGCACTGATGGACCAGGCGGACGTCCATAGTCAGCTGACGGACCACGGCGACGGTCGCCGTCAGCTGACGGACCAGGCCGACGTCCACAGTCATGAGCCCATAAAGTTATAACGTGTTCAGACTTAGTAAGAGCTACGAGGGTAGCTCAGTTGGTTAGAGCGCTGGCCTGCTCTTGTCTCCCCTGTCTTGGCAACGCAGGGTTCGAGTCGCTTCCCGCGCTCGCATTTAGCCCCCGGCTGGGAGGGTCAGTTGGCAGCTGGCCCGATAAGGCCGGGGACGAGCTACCGGGCGGCCGTGCCGATGCATTGACGGCACGTTAAACTTTCGGTCAAAATTGTGCCGTTGAACTGGAATTCATGGATCGGGTGGTGGGGCCAGGGTTCACGCAACAAGCTCTGCTTAGCAATAGAACCCTGGTTCATAAAGCCACCCCAACAAGAACTCGGATTAAATTTATTTTATAAAAAAAGAGAGAAAAAGAGAGGGCACATCTGGGTTAAGCATGTGAAAGAATGATTATATAAGCATGGACGAAAAGGTACTCAACACCCCAATCAGTACCACATCCTAAATTCCAAAGAATTTATCCGCCAACATAATACACACGTTACAATACCTATATACCTCCTAGCTCATATTCACTCGATGCCGTCTAACGCACGCTTGGGTTGAGTGCCCTATCAATAGTTGTCAATTACATCCATGTCTGCTTAAAGGGGTCTCCTCTGTGTACACCTACTAGCATAAATCTCACTTCATCCACCACTAATTAGAACTCAAGTAAGATTCAGCCTAAGCATTTGTTCACCCGATTTTCCAAAACATTCAATGAGAGACTTCCGCCAACATCAGCAGAATGTGACACTCCAAATAGAAGAGAATCATTCAGGTTGACCTTATCTAGCCCTTTAACGATTTGATGCATTTCAATCATATCACTGTTTAATCTCCTATACTTGAGTGAGTACATATCTAATGCCATAAGCCTTTCCCCATATTTTAAGTTAAATAGGCCACTGATGTTGCTAGTTGCTCTAGAAGATGCTCACTGATGTTGTCTAGTTGCTTTAGAACGTAGATGAGCCGATTTACATTGTAACTTAAATCGTAAATCGGCTACCCAGAGGCACAGCGCACGTAGATGAGCCGAATTACCAAACACCGTACTAACACCACTGACAACCCTGCATGGCATGCTTAGACTAACCCTCTACTAACAACTAACGCACGGCGGCCGGCGTGATAGGCGGTGTGGACAATTTCTTCCTTGTTCGCACGGTAAAGACCCCTCGGTGCTCTTCGGCAAGAGTGGGCAAATGCCGGTACCCTGGCAAAATCAACCTTCTCGTCACTCTCAAAATTTTTTCCCCCCCCCACCACCCTAGCTACAAATTATCTTGCGGAGGAGTAAAGTAAAACTTAAAACTATCCAGACATCCGGAAGATACTATAACCTAAAGGCACCTAAAACATCACACATACTATAACGTAAAGCTCCCTTAACGTAGATGTACACTTGCCTGAGCTTTGCTTGCAAACCACACTCGCTTTAAAGGCGGCGCAAATGACCTTCATGGTCCGGTACGCCTTTAAAAATAACTCCCCCCCGTAGTGGCTTTACGCTGCACTCCTTCTAGCATACCTTTCTGGCTTATCTTTCTGGCTTTCTGGCTTTCTGGCTTACAGCATATCTTTCTGGTAAGGGCTACATGTCTGCACAAAATATTCGAAGTGGGATCGCGTATTTGACAAAGTATAGCTTTTATGACTTTCTTGCTCTTATGCCTCACATTCCTATTAATGATTTCCGCATTCTGATTGTCCTGTTCCTAGCTGAGTACATTGTATTTTGCTTTAAGGTTATTTGAAACTAGCACGCCGAAGTCTCTTTCCTCCCCAGTAACATCCAGTTCTCTGCCTCCCATTGCATATCTGAAAGTATCCACACCCCAGATGCACAACCCTACACGTTTCATAGCTGAAAGACATCTGCCATTGATCAGCCCACTTTTTAGGTTCTACCAGTCTAGTTGAATATTACTAGATTGATCATTACTGTTAGCTACTCCTACCAGCTTGATGTCAGAAAATTTGAACACCCTATTCCTCAACCCTACCTCAATGTTGTTCACGAAAATGATAAAGAGAAGTGGGCCTAGAGTAGAGCCCTGTGACACTTCACTCAGTGCATCCTTCAATTCAGATTTACATCCACCCTTTGTTTTCGTCCCATTAACCATGCTTCAATCAAACCTACAACTTTCCCATCAATCCAATGCTGCTCAAGTTGATGAAATAGATGCCTGTGTGAAAATGTATCAAAACTTTGCTAAAGTCTAAGCACACAACATCCATCCTGCTTTGATGGTATACCTATCTAGTTACATACTCCAGGAACTCGTATCCCTTGCAAGGCTATACCTATCTAGATGATTCTGAACATTCCCCTTGACCAGATTTTCTCGAACATTTCAAACTATTGAGGTCAGACTGACGGGTCTGTAGTTTCCTACACACTTCATAATTCCCTTTTTGACAAATGGTATTAAATTTGCATTTCTCCAATTTTGAAGTATTTCAGAATACTCCATAGACCACCTGAAAATGATGCCTAAGGGAACCGTTAAAACTAGAGCACATTCGACCAAGATGCCAAGATAACCCCATGGCCATAACGCAGACAGCGGGGGCACTGTAGTAGTAGAAAAACGTAGAGACGTACCTCGTATCATTTGCCGTGTATGTGTATGTGTGGTGGCAGCCAGTGGCGTCGCCACGCAATTCTTCCAGGGGGGGCAATGTTGATAGGGGGCCTCCTGCTCCTCGAAAAGGGGCCTCCACTGTGTTAGGGCCTCCTCTTGCTTTTTACGCTCTTAGTATGGTTCCCGAATGGGAACATGATTTCATATTGATGTCTTGTTTGTTCTTGGCATGGTATATAATTTACGCAAAGCGCAATAGCAAGAATCTTTTTTTTTCGCTGAAAACCGAGCCATACCAGGGTATAAATAAGCAAATGTAGATAAATACGTCAGTGCCAAAACAAACCAATATCTTTATGCTTTATCGACGAGAAAAATCTTCCCGCTGGCCTCTAGATTGTAGCGAGCTGGTGGGGCTCGTGCTGAGCATATCTTAAAGATATCTCCCATTGATCAACCCACTTCTTTGTTCACCAAGTTTAACTAAATATAGCTAGGTTCATCACTACTGTTAGTCATTCCCACCAGCTTGATCTCATAAACAAACTTAAACGATCATTTCTCAGTCCCAGGACAACAATTTCGCGAAGGTGACAACGAGAAGTGGATTGAATTGGTTTTCTGATCGTCATCTTAGGGATTTGTTAATTTTTTTTCATAACATTTGGTGCTGGTTGCAAGGCACTTGGCACAGAAGCTAAAATAATAAATACTCCGCGAATAAATTCACGGCAAGAACAAGCATTGAACAACCATGCATCAATGGCAATGCAACAATGTAACAATGGCAATGCATAAACAATGCAAAACCTTCGAATTCCACGCCGTCACGCCCATGGTTATCGCTGTGCTGTACCGTTTTGTAAATTATGTCGTTGAGAAGGTACTGAAGCTGGGAAGCTCTAATCATGCAGGCTGTAATCACAGAAGACAACTTTGTAGGAAGAAAATACATTTTAAAACATCATTCCTCCCATTTAATATGGAGCATCGGAGATGTTTTGTATGCTTGTGAGGGGGAATTTACCCCCGCAATGTTGGCTTTGCTCCATGGGCGTAAGTTTCTGAAAATTATTGGGAGACCAGTGACGCACCCATATTTGCGTCAAGGGGAGGGGGCAAACGTATTTGGAGGGGGTCCAACTACTGAATAAAGTCTTCCGATTTCGACCACTATTTTGTCAAAGGGGAACTTTTTAAATTAAATAATTAGTGATCAACTGAATTATCCTGTGGAGTGGCCTAATCTACCACTATCGTTTCTGATTCGTCGGATTTCAACCCTAGCTCCCACAACCTGTTCAAATGTATTATTTTGGTATTCCTTGATAAGTCACCTCGCACTGCTGTGCTACGGATTCTGCTGGGCCTCCTACGCTTTGTTAATTGCTGCCACATGATAGACTTGCGCCATATCTGACGTGATAAAATGCTTCGTATGGGCGTTCGCTGCGAAAATTCGATTAATTAAATTCGATCATTAGTTCCCTTCTTACCATATTTTATGATGAAGAAATGCGGATACCCGCTGAGCTTTGATGCACCTCATATCTTTGATTAAACATGCTTCCAGGTTGGCTACCGAACCGAAGCCCTGCCTGAGTGTACTTCTTTGGACCCGTTTCGTATTTCTTCGTCTACGGATGTGTCTTAAGGCTCCAATTCATTTTTGTTCGAGGCCCAACGCATTTTGTAAACCCCTGCTCGTTTTAGGGTTTTGTTGCTTTTTTTTGCGCACCGAATATTTTTTTTTAGTTGTCGGGGCGCTTTCAAAGATCTCAATGTGTTTACTTAGTGCCCGGTATTTTTGTTCGTTTTGGGATCATGTTGCTTTTTGCGGCCCCAGCCTCTTTTCAGGCCCTTGTGCGGTCATATGGCCCCTGTGTGCCTTGAGAGCTTCCGGTGTTTGTGTTTTTGTTTTTTTTAGTGTTCCCGGTATATATAGTTATGGCTACAACGCATGTTTTCGCACCCTGCCGCTTTTTACGAGACTGCGCTCTGAAGGGCCAGTCGCATTTTCGGTCCCCGTTGTGCTCTTCGGGTCCCGCTGTGTTTATCTGGGGCTTCTGACGCACATTTGTGGGGCCCCAGTACGATTTTGAGGCTTCGGTGCGTTTTTTCTGGGTCCCAGCGCGACTTATCGCTCCCAGGCGCGTGGTTCCGGGACCCAACGCCAGTTATCTGGGCTCAACGCGATTTTTGTGGATCTCTTCTGAATTTTCTTTAACTTCCGAATCCCGCCCTGATGTTTCGAGTCCCTGGTGCCATGTTTTTGTATCTCACCTCGATTTTCTTCGAGCTCCGGTATGTTTTTCGATGCCATACGCGATTTGTCAAGGCATCTGATGACATGTTCGGTGCTCCAGAACCATTGTCCTGACCCGGACTTTTTTTTGCAATCCCTCCTGATTTTGGAGGGCTCCGGCTTTATTTTTCGGATACCGATGGGACTTTGGGGGTCACACGGTGCCTATGTGGGGCCATAGACGCCAATTGTTGGCAGCCCCGACGTTAATATTTTATGCCCAGACAAACTTTTTGGTACAACCGATGGGTCCTAGCGCGACATTTTTGGTACTACCGAATTGTGGGTCCGAGCGCGAAATTTGGTGGGACCGGTTCGAGTTTGCGGGGCGCGTTGTACTTAGCTGTGACCCCAACGCGATCTTGGCGGTTCCTGTTGCAGATTTTCGTGCCCGGAGCGAGTTTTTTGGGGCCCGACGTATTTACTTTGAGCCCCTACGCGAATTCTGGTGGACCGACGCGAATTTTTGTGGTCCCAGCGCGACTTTTTGGGGCCTCGGCTCGATTATTGGGAGCATATCCCTCTTAGGAGGGAGGGGCCTTTGATATGTCACTGCGGCCACCGAAGGAGTTCTATTTTTTATATAGGTCCTGATGTGATATTTTTGGGTCCTGGTACGATTCTTCGGTCTCCAGGTGCGATTTTTTTCGGTGCCCTGACACGTTTTTTTCCAGTGCCCAACGGATTTTGCGGGGACTTTGACCCGATTTTTTTGGGCGCAGAGTGACATTCCGGTTGATAATTGATTTTTGGGGCACCTTTGGGGTCCAGGCGCGACTTTTTTGGTCCCCAGTGAGATTTTCGAAGGCTGCGACGCGACTTTTTTAGTCCAATGTAATCTTTTGTGTTCCGACGTCAGTTGCTTGGATCCCTAGCGCGAGTTTTAGCGACCTCGACACTTTGTGGGTGTCCAATATGTTTTGGATGCTTTTGGTGTCATTGTTGGGGCCCAAGAGTGATTATCCATGTCCGGATTGTTTTTCGTTGCCCCGGCTTCATTTGTGTCCAAATGATGCTGTTGGGGAACGGTACGACTTATCGTGCCCCTTGCGTGATTTTCATGATCCGGGCGTGAATTTTTGGTACCCATAGGCTCAGCGAGATTTTCAGGGGTCCCGGCCGGATCTTTTTGGGCCCATGTCGTGATTTCAAGTACCCGGCACGACTCCTGCCATTTTAGGTGCTTCTAGCAAATTATAGACCTCCTCTCGCGTCTTATGGGTCTCGTCTCATTTCCTGGAGCTTCTTTACCGGTTTTGGACGTCTTCTCGTCCGTCCTACCCTCCTCTATATTCAATGGTCCTCCTCTCCCGTTTTGGAGGACCTCCTCCCACATCCTGGGGCCCCTTTAACATGGCATGGGACTTCCTCTCATGTTCCAGGGGCATCCTCTGCCAAATTAGGGGCCTCCTGCCACGCCTCGTGGGCCTCCTCCTTTGTCCTCGCAAAGCTTACCCGTCTTGAGGGATCTTCAATTTTGGAAACCTCGCCTCCTTCCATACCTGCTACCTACCACTCCCATTTTAAGGGCCTTCTCTCATTTCCTGGGAATTCCTTCCGGTCGTCGGGGCCTCATTCGGCCCTGGAGACCTCCTACTCCATCTCGATGGACTCCTCTCGAGTCCGGCAGGGGCCTCCTTTTTTCTTGTAGAGGCTTTCTTTTGCAAATTAGGGGCCTCCTCTCACGTCTTCGTGGCCTCCTGTTCCGCGTTTTGTTTCTATCTTTTCCCATTTTAAGGTTGGCCTCTTATCTCCTGGTGGACTCCTGTTCTCTCTTAGGTTGCTCCTCTTCCAAATTACACGCAACCTTTCCTATCTCAGTTACCTTTTCATTTCCTGGGGACCTTCTTACCCGTCTTGAAGCCTTCTTTCTCGCGTGGGAGCCATCCCTCTTATCTAATGGCCATTCTCTCCTATTTTAGGGGCTTCCTCGTGCACCATAGGGTCTCTTTCCAATCTTATATCGTCCTCTTCCGAATTAGGTGCTTCCTGCCACTTTTCTGGATTATCCTTTTCTATCTTGGTGTACCTTGATAGATTATACCTTACCCGTTTCGGGGACTGCTTTTACATCTCCGAAACCTCATCTCATATACACTGGCTTTCTCTTCCGTCTTAGGGCCTTCTCTCATTTTCTGAGGTCTCCCTTCCCGTATTGGGGCCTCCTTTGCAATCCTGAGGGCCTTCTTTGCAATCCTGAGGGCCTCCTTTGCAATCCTGGGGGCCTCCTTTGTAATACTGGGGGCCTCCTTTGCAATCATGGGGGGTCTACTTTGCAATCCTGGGTCCTCCTTTGCAATCCTATGGGCCTCCTTTACAATCCTGTGGGCTTCCTTCGCAATCCTGAGGGCCTCCTTTACAATCCTAGGGGCCTCCTGTGCAATCCTGGGGCCTCCTTTGCAATCCTGGAGGCCTCCTTTTGCAATCCTGTGGGTCTCCTTTGCAATCCTGGAGTCCTCCTTTGTAATCCTGGGGGCCTCCTTTGCAATCCTGGTGCCTCCTTTGCAATCCTGGAGTCCTCCTTTGTAATCATGGGGCCTCCTTTGCAATCCTGAGGCCTCCTTTTGCAATCCTGGTGTCCTCCTTTGGAATCCTGCTGGCCTCCTTTGCAATCCTGGAGTCCTCCTTTGTAATCATGGGGGCCTCCTTTGCAATCCTGGGACATCCTTTGCAATCCGGGGGGCCTCCTTTGCAATCCTGGGGTCTCCTTTGCAATCCTGGGGGCCTCCTTTTCAATCCTGGGGGCCTCCTTTGTAATCCTGGGGGCCTCCTTTGTAGTCCTGGAGGCCTCCTTTGCAATCCTGGGGGCCTCCTTTGCAATCCTGGGGGCCTACTTTGCAAACCTGGGGCCTCCTTTGCAATCCTGGGGGCCTCCTTTGCATTGCCGGGGGCCTCCTTTGCAATCCTGGGGCCTCCTTTGCAATCATGGGGGCCTCCTTTGCAATCCTGGAGTCCTCTTTTGAAATTCTGGTGGCCTCCTTTGTAATCCTGGGAGCCTCTTTTGCAATCCTGGGGCCTTCTTTTCAATCCTGGGGGCCTCCTTTTCAATCCTGGGGTCTCCTTTTCAATCCTGGGGGCCTCCTTTGTAATCCTGGAGGCCTACTTTGCAATCCTAGGGGCCTCCTTTGTAATCATGGAGGCCTCCTTTGCAATCGTGAAGGCCTCCTTTGCATTCCTGGGGGTCTCCTTTGCAATCCTGGAGTCCTCCTTTGCAAACATGGGGGCCTCCTTTGCAATCCTGGGGGCCTCCTTTGCAATCCTGGGGCCTCCTTTTCAATCAAGGGGGCCTCCTTTGTAATCATGGAGGCCTCCCTTGCAATCCTGGGGGCCTCCTTTGTAATCTTGGGGGCCTCCTTTTCAATCATGGGGGGCCTCCTTTGTAATCATGGAGGCCTCCTTTGCAATCCTGGGGGCCTCCTTTGCAATCATGTGGGCCTCCTTTGTAATCCTGGAGGCCTCCTTTGCAATCCTGGGGGCCTCCTTTGCATTCCTGTGGGCCTCCTTTGCAATCCTTGAGTCCTCCTTTGCAAACCTGGGGGCCTCCTTTGCAATCCTGGGGGGCCTCCTTTGCAATCCTGGGGGCCTCCTTTTCAATCCTGGAGGCCTCCTTTGTAATCCTGGAGGCCTCCTTTGCAATCCTGAGGGCCTCGTTTGCAATCCTGGGGGCATCCTTTGCATTCCTGGGGGCCTCCGTGCCAATTGTTGGCACTCTCGTGATTTCTGGGGACTCCTATCCTCTCCTAGGTGACTCCTTCTTCAAATTAGGGGCCTCCTCTCACGTCTTGGAGGCCTCCTCTCGTGTCTCGTCGGCTTCGTTGCTCACTTTTTCCTGTGGATTTCCGGATAGGGGCCTCCTCAAATTTCAGGGGGCGGCGCCCCCTGTCAGACTTTGGTGTCTGTTGTTGGGCCGCCGCCGGGCCTGTCACGTGACCCGGTCACGTGACCCGGGCCGCCGGGGTGGCTCGGCGGCGTGTCGTGTCATGCAGGAGTGTGAATACAGGACTCGAAGGTGAAGGTGTGTGACATGGTGGCAGCGGTCGGTACGAAACCCCGTGGTTTGTGAGGGTTAACATTCCCTGTGTTCTATTGTTCGCGACGGTTTTCTACTTTCAAGACCGAAGTATAATTGCGTGCGTGAATATGGCCTCATTGAGCGTTTCGTTGTCCGACTTCCCGATTTTTGACGGCTCGAGCTCGCCTGAGTTATTTATCAAGCGGCTCTCTACCGGCACTTCTTGGTCGGCTTATCGGCGGAGGAAAAGCGTCTCCTTTCGCGTCAAGGGGCGTCTACTTTCGAGTCTGCAGTCAAGGAGTTAACTCGGGAGGAACAACTGGCCGAACTCTGCGGCACAGCGTCATCCGTCAACGAACGTGAGCACACAGTCACCTGGGCAGAGTATGCTGGGATCTCTGCTGAGTCTCCACACCCAATCCGAACGCCACAGAGATCTTCATCTCCTCCGTGGCGCCGTGCCACGGACGGGGACTGCACCAGGGCCGCGGGCAGGCGGCCGGCGCAGGTGCGCACGGCGCAGGACGGGAGCGCTGGCGCCGTAGTTCTCCGGCTGCGCCGCGGAGTGGCGCTGCCGGCGCGGCTCATGCTGGGGGTAGAGCATGGGAGGCCAGCAGAGGCCGGGAGCAGCGTGGCGGCTCACCGGTGCCGGCACGGGCGCGGGAGAGCGATGCGGGCACGGCCAGCCGGCCTGAGCTGAGAACAGCCGACCGCGGCCAATCGCGCAGTCCGGACCGGCAGACGAGTGGACGGCAGGCCATCCGGTGCTGGGCTTGTCGCGACTTCGGCCACCTCAAAAGGCACGCCCAAACGGACAAGGGGCAGGCTGGCGGAAGGTTGGTGAACCTTCCCATAGCTCGGGTTGCAATCAATGGATTTGCGGTAAGTGATGCCTTAATAGACAGTGGTAGCCAACTGAGTATGATAGATAGCCGTGTTTTTGGCATCATTGCTCCGAACTCGCCATGAAGCCGCCTGCCCGTCTTGTTTCCGCCTCTGGGCATGCTTTGAAAGCTCTGGGCACGTGTAAACTTAAGGTTGCGTTGTCCGGGGAAGATCACTGGGAACTTGAAAGTGAATTTGTCGTTGTAGAAGATTTGATTCACGATGCTGTCTCGCATACACACGGACCAGGAACAGGAGATCAGCGATGCGGCCTGGTCGGCCGACGAACCATCACATGGTTGTGATACGGCACGGGGACAGGAGACAGTCCCTGACACGTCCGGCGACAGCGGACCGGTGAGACCGGGCGCGGGTCAGTCGGATCCGCCGGCTACAGAGCGTGCGGACGGTCGCGCCGCCCCTGACCCTGGTGGCGAAACTCAGCAACAGTGCACGGACAGTGCACGGACGACGCACGGCCGACGCGCCGATGCTACCGGTACGGGGACGGATTTGTACCCGGAATCTGTACGTACAAATTCGACACCGAAGTCTAACGGTTGTGAAGTCGCTAGCGAGGGGCTCGGGAGGTTTCCGCTGTTTCACTGGTTCCTCTCAAGCCAGATACCCTGCGCTGGTACCAGCGGCAGACAGGAATTGTAGAGCCATAGCACATCGCTTGAATCATGGAAAGTGGCCCGTTTCGCCCCTCCTGTCTGAAACGTGAGCCGTCGGAACATTTCAAACTAAGAGACGGGATTGTGCGCCGAACGCCGGCAGGGTCGGCGGGCCCGAACAGGTGGGTCTGGCCCTTGGCAAAACGATATGAGCTGTTTCATGCTCACCACGACACCACACACCACGCCCATGGTGGCCCTGAGAAAATGTACGAGCTGATCAGTCGGCACGCTTGGTACCCGGGCATAAAGACAGGATGCGAAGACTACGTCCATACCTGCGAAAGATACAAACAGCAGTATGACAGGCGGCACAGAGTTGCAGAGCCAGCGATCAAAGTCGGTGACAGGTTGTTGTACAGGAACTTTTCCGCTCGATCCAAGTTGGATTATCCTTGGATAGGACCTTATGTTGTAGTCGCCCTGCGAGGTCGACGGCACTTAGATTTTGTTGAAAAAGGTGGAAAACTTCGACGCACCCATGTGAAAAATGTAAAAGTTGTGCGCGATCGTGATGTGTAATTGTGTGACACGTTTCACGTTTTCAGTGCAAGGTGCGAGTATTGTTGCGCATTGCGGCCGCGGGTATCACTTGTTCAGTGCCAGACTTGACGTTTGTACAGAAGATACATGGTACTTACTTGGTACGGCGACATAGGTGGGGTCAAGGTAGCCGTTCAGCGTTATTGCTTCAAACGCGGTGTATATACTGAGCTGAAACCCGTTTTTGTGTTCAATTGCGATTACCCTCGCAATTTGGATGAGAAGGGGAAAGTGTCAGACTTTGGTGTCTGTTGTTGGGCCGCCGCCGGGCCTGTCACGTGACCGGTCACGACCGGCCGGGGGTGGCTCGGGGCGTTGCAAATGTAACCCCGGCTGGTGTCACCCTGTTCGTTCGGTGTGGGTGTAGCGTAGTGTGGATGAGCAGCGCCGGTTGTTGAATGTGTGTATGTCCAGTAGTGTTTGTGTGTCAGTGCTGCTCTGTGTCTGTACTATGATGTGGGTGATGTGCCTGTTTGATGGTGAAGTGTAGCGAGTTGAGTGGCGTAGTATCTATGCTAGAATGAAAGGCGACTCTCGCGTGATGGTGTGTTCAGGCTCCGTGTAGGTGTCTACCAGGTAGGCGCCTTTTGTGGCGCCTACCTAGTTTGTGGCGCCTACTTAGTTTGTGGCACCTACCTAGTTAATTATGGTCTGATGGTCTATGGAATGTCCCAATCCCTAACCTTATTCCATTCTTCAGGATAATACCTAACCACAAGAATTTTACTCCTTCACTATGTACACCATCCTCCACGGTATGGCATTTCACTACTTTCCTCGCATACAAGAGTATCTCACCTCCTGTCCTCACCTTCCTTTGATGAGCATGTATGATGCAACCTGTCAATTCAAATTCTTGCAAATCATCCCCAAAAATGCGTTCATCCATGCAGTCGGCTGGTGGGCCAAGCAGAATATCAGCGTCAGCTGGTGAATCGGGCCAACGCACGCCGGACTTCCTTTTGCCTGACTATCGCCATTATCGTCAACGTTTGTTTGCGCTTCATTTTTCAAAACCACTTCTTATTTTGCCCTTTCCATATGCATTGGCAATGGCGCACGTTGGACCCCAAAAGATTCAGTTAGAAAGTTATACAATCAAGTTGAAAATTGGGTTGCCACACCCCGTCCCAACCCAGGTATGTGTGCAAAATTCCATGAGTATTGTACTTGATAACAGTGTTTCTGGGATGACCATTTTTTAACAATTCATGAGCTTTCGGAGCTCTTAGCGGCTCCGTCGTCAGATGGTATATTAAAAGAGAAGACAATTAAGGTTTTCAACAAAATTTCAAACAGGACACGAGCAGTGAGGAATGCGGCACTTCAATGCAGCATAACACGGCAGGAAACAACACACTTGAAAACATACACGCAGTAAAAAACGGTAGACTATAAAATACATCACAATTGACATCCCTAATTCTCCCCCACCCCTCCCCCAAGACTACTGCTCGTCAATATTAGCCACTCTCCAGATGGTCGACCATTCTAAACCCCTATCCCGATTTAGCTCTGGTCGCGACTTTCTAATATGGTAAGATTCTAACAGTTTCCTTATCCTAAACTGTGTTTCGCGTCCCAGAATCTCCACATCGTTCCAATTGATATCGTGCCGAGTATCTACAGCGTGTTCGGCAACTGCGGACTTTTCTGGTTGGGCCTTGGAGAGAGCGTTCCGGTATTCCTTCAGGCGCTTGTCCAGCGGCCGACCACTCTCGCCAATTTACGCTGCGTTGCATTCGCATGTTAGGCGGTATGTGGTTCCTGAGTTTTGTCCCCGATCTCTTCGGTCTTTGAGACGTTGGCACAGTCTGTTTTTAAAGATTGGCCAGACGCATGAACGATGACAACTCCCAGGGGCCTCAGGCGGCGTTCCAGGCGCTCTCCAACGCCCGGGTAATATGGAACTGAAATATATATCAGCCTGTTATCCGTTTTCCTTTTTCGGTCTTTGTGTTTTCGTGCAGCAGACGAAGCGCTTTTCTTTCGATAGCCGTTAGCGGCGAAGACCTTGTCAAGGGTGGACAGTTCAAACTTAATGCTGTCCTTGTCGCATATTTGTCGGGCCCTTTCAGCAAGACAGCGCACGACACCTTGCTTCACCTTTTGGGAGTAGTTCGACTCTTGCCGCAGGTAGACGTTGGTGTGGGTGGGCTTCCTGTATACGGAGGTTTGTAGTCGCCCGTCAGTTTTTTGTAAGTTGACATCGAGGAAATGAAGACATCCGTTTTTCTAGCTCCATGGTGAACTCGATTGATGGTCGGATGCTGTTGAGATGAGGGTCATCCCAGAAACTCTATTATCATTATTAAAACCCTTTAATATGTCTCTGAAAGTATTGTACTTCTCGTTTCGGAGTTGCATACACACACTACAGAAACACTGGATACCAGTCTACCTAGTCGAAGATCACTTATCTATTTAATCATGATGGGTATGGATTGCCATCTTCTCGATGCTAGAGGTAGATATTCTCTTTCTCTTCTCCTCCCCCTCCCCCCTATCTTTTATATATATATATATATATATATATATATATATATATATATCTCTCTCTCTCTCTCTCTCTCTCTATATCTCTCTCTCTCTCTATATATCTATATATATATATATATATATATATATATATATATATATATATCTCTCTCTCTCTCTCTCTCTCTCTCTCTCTCTCTCTCTATCTCTCTCTCTCTCTCTCTCTCTCTATCTATATATATATATATATATATATATATATATATATATATATATATATATATATATATATATATATATATATATATATATATATATATATATATATATATATATATATATATATATATATATATATATATATATATATATATATATATATATATATATATATATATATATATATATATATATATATATATATATATATATATATATATATATATATATATATATATATATATATATATATATATATATATATATCTCTCTCTCTCTCTCTCTCTCTCTCTCTCTCTCTCTCTCTCTCTCTCTCTCTCTCTCTCTCTCTCTCTCTCTCTCTCTCTCTCTCTCTCTCTCTCTCTCTCTCTCTCTCTCTCTCTCTCTCTCTCTCTCTCTCTCTCTCTCTCTCTCTCTCTCTCTCTCTCTCTCTCTCTCTCTCTCTCTCTCTCTCTCTCTCTCTCTCTCTCTCTCTCTCTCTCTCTCTCTCTCTCTCTCTCTCTCTCTCTCTCTCTCTCTCTCTCTCTCTCTCTCTCTCTCTCTCTCTCTCTCTCTCTCTCTCTCTCTCTCTCTCTCTCTCTCTCTCTCTCTCTCTCTCTCTCTCTCTCTCTCTCTCTCTCTCTCTCTCTCTCTCTCTCTCTCTCCCTCCCTATCTCTATCTCTATCTCTCTCTCTCTCTCTCTCTCTCTCTTCTCTCTCTCTCGCTCTCTCTCTCGCTCTGTCTCTAGCTGCCCCTATCACTTATTCACTACCTCACCAAAACAGTCATACGCACACTCGCTCACTTAGACCTCCCAATGTGTTAGGTGGGAAAACACTTATATTTTCATCTCTCTGATTGTATACAGGCACCTATCATCGACATGATCGTACTCTCGACACGTTCATGAGAGGGTTGCAAAATTGCGTCATGGTCAGAGGTGGGACGCTTCCAAAATGATTGAGGAGGGTAGCTGTGATACCATTTTTTCCAGCTTTTGAGCAAAAATTATTTGGAAAACCTAAGGGCACTCAATTTCCATCAGAACGAATACCCCATGGGAAGGTATTCTGGTCAATATCAACTTCGCCGTTTATGCTGTCGATTTCAACACGTAAAATTGTCGAAAATATATCCAATTTTCCTCACCATCGCTCCATATTCCCCATCGAGAAGTTGCAAATACTTTTCAATGCGTCGCACCAAACAAGTCTTTCTTCTGCATGCACCCATACGTCATTCCCAAGACATTGGTGCAATCACAAGATCGCTCAGTCCTACCCAGAATACCCGAAAATCACATCCAAAAACATGGCAGTCACCACTTTTACTCCGTTCACAAGTTTCAATCGACCCAATCTTTGAGTACATTCGGCTTCAGCACACCAAAACGATGTGCAAATTGTCTGTGAAATAATAGGACCCGTTTCCGTGTCGGCTGGCAGTGACGCACAACGCTCACTTCAATAGTAGGTAGGGTAATCGTCCGGATGGACAATTGACTTGATTGACTTGAATATGACTTCCTGAGTAAGAAAACGGCAGCAATGAGGAGCGTAATTAATTTTATACGCCATTTCATTACTTTTCATTTTCCAAACGGATCATTTTCAGGATGCATTTTGTCCCCAGCTAAACACTAGATGGGCTGCAAGAAAGGGAGTAGCCCACTTCTCCGTAAATCTCGCCTGGGGATACGACCATCTTCCAACTCTTAACGCACTCAGCAATAACCTTTGGTGGCGGCAGCGGCAATCATTCTATAATAGCCATGCTTCTATAGCACGAGGAGGACCCAGAAGAAGAGCTATAACACTAGACACCGCCGTGGTCTGCTGTCGTGTCACATCTTGCCGTAATGTCACCGGCTCTCACCAAATGACCATAAAGCACTGCCAACCGCCACCAGGAAATGAAGGCAATTTTCCTTGGGAGCCATCGATTACATCAGAGGCAGAGAAGGGAAGTCATTTGGTCCCGGTGCGTGGTTTTTCACCGTAGGAGCGGCAGCAGGGCGGCCATATTATGTCCACTGTTGGCGCACGACACCATGCGTCAAGTTTATGTCCTTATCGGTGAATGTCAGGTGTCATGTTGTGAAAGCAGCTGTTGTGGCCACCGAGTTAAAGATCGTCCCTTACATAATTAAGCAACCCTTTTTGGGACCACACATGTGCAACTGGGATGTCTTATCAATCCGCTAAAGCCCCCAGCTCCCCTGCCCTACACGTGTCGCATGGTGCAATGGTGACACGGGTGGCACAATGACACCCGACTGTGTCACGGCGCAATGACACAGCCTCGACCGGACGGCCGTCGGCACGCCGTGTGCGAACCGATGTCGACTAAGCACAAAAGATGTCGCATGACGCGTCACCTGCCGATGTCAGAGTGCCGGCGACTGGCTACCGAATGTCTGGGATCCGCTCAGAACCCGGATCCCGGGGTACAGCAGAGCCAAAAGCATTGCAAAAGAGTGGTCCGAAATAAACTTCGTTATAATCTTTGTCTCGACTGCCTTTTTCTATTATTCATGAACCTTACACATTGTACAATTCCAGAGGCGGATATCCAGAGAGAACTGGAGCGGCCAGGAGCTGAAATATGGATGGAAAATTTTGTGGTAGGTCCGATGTTCGTGTTTTTCCGTACGCGTTGACTTGGTATTCAATAAGATTCACTCAGGCTGGCTTTAGAATGTCAATTTTATTTTTTTAATCGTCACACGCATTTTTGTCTTCTAATAAGACTGCGTCGCACAAAGTACCACTCCGAGATGGGCGGCGATTCTACTCAATGATTTTCAATATCGTACGTGCGTGACACTGCGGCGCCTATGACGTTGCTGGGGCTGTGTTGGAGGCGGAAGTTTAATGCCCCCAATCGTTAAAATGGCACAGCTTGTCGTGAGTGTCTAGAGTCTGGTGTGTGCCATCTGACCACTATCCGAAATTGTGCACACTGACCAGAAAGGAAACCAGGATGACCCTAGACCAAACCCTTCTCCGAGGTCAGTATACTTTACTTGATCCCTCGCATCCTTGTTACCCCAATTCACCTTGAAAATGTCACGTCGTGCTTGCAAGTTCATCCTTGATGACAGCACTAACTTACAGCTCCGTTTGATTTCTATGCGAAGACGCGGTGGCTGTGGCATCCCGCACCGATGAAGTACCAGCCGTTGGAAGGATTTGACCTCCTGGTGACCTCAATAACCAATGTAGTAATCATATAGTGATATATGGCTCAACACCTCTCGTTAATAAAGTTACACATGATCCCTTGATGTTGTTGCTTGGATTTTGAGCAACTTTTTAGTCTACTTCTTTTAAACCTCGCTATGCGGGTCGGTAGATCCACCGCCGGGATAGGGTGTGGTGGGGGCGGGGTGGGGGGGGGGTGTGCGATTGAAAGCCCCCTTCTAAATTCCTATCTACGTATGGTAGGATGAAGTGCAGGACACCGCTTGAAAGATCTGATCATGGTAAGCCCGAAGCATACCTTATATTTGCATCTTGACTAATAATATGGTCACCAGAGGTCGTATTAAGTCAATTTACGGACCCTGGCTTAATTCCCTGGACATAATTAGAACAAGACATAGCTTGTGTTCTTTTCACATTGTTTTGCAAGGATTAGCATAGTTGAATGTACTTATATCAGTCTCTTCCGATAAACTGACATCTTCAACATTTGTCTAATTGCGGACAGCTTGGGAAGTAATTCAAAAGAAAGGTCAAATCAGGTCAGCTTGCACGAGGTCAGGCCATCTCAGGTCATTCGTTTATCATCTAATCTCATGTCGTACAACTTAGGCAGCGTTTCAACCGAATTTAGGTATCACTTGGCAAGGAACAGCAGCATTCTGCGTAAGACGGCATTGTGTTGAATGTATATGATAAGTGGCCTGGTCTTAGGCCATTTACATTTGACACATAAATTAACCGATAATGCTTCTTGTATGCTCTGTATCATTATTGGCCTAACAACATAGTGCAATCGTGCAATAAATCGTTTTACGTTCTCACAGCTTTATTGACCGGGTATTCGCGGACTTGGCTGCACCTCATCTGTCCACTGAAACGAATAAAGTCACTTGAAAATTAAACTATGATATCCTGTGGTAAATTAGTAACATAGCTTTGCAAAGTTCATCTAAATCCGTCAAAGATTATCAGACAATGTAATAGCTATGTATATATATGGGAAGTGCGTGGACCCAATATTTCTCTGGATGTTAGTGACGAACGGCTATAGTGTGCTGGACTCGTGCACCAAAGACCCCGAGTTATGATACTCGGGCTATAAGTTCGAATCCAATTAATCGCACCGAACCATCGAAACCATCTAGGCTAAGACATACTCATGGCCAAACATCAAAACCAACCAAGCAGTCCGTGTTGTGTTCCCCAACACCTGGAAAAGACCGGATAACTTGTTGGCGAACGTTGCGACGTTACCTGGGGGTTACTTTACAACGGCCGGATAACTCGCTGGCGAACGTTGTGACACCTTCCTAGGAAGGTGTCACTGGCTCTTGACCAGGGAACAATCCAGTTTAGTCGGTACGGCAAAGGGAACTATGTCCAACATCACCGTGTCAGCAACAAGAAGGAATCGGACTACATCTACATCTGATTACCTTTCATCACCGACGAACTTTGCCGAACGATAAACCAAGTTTTACATGCATCAAAGCCAAGCAAAATTAGAATCGCGTGGTACAGCGGGCCCTCATTGCCCGCGATCTAATATAATATATGTCTATCTAATCTATCTGATCTAATCTGGCAATGTCAGCCCTCAGCATCTCCACTTGTCCTTCAGGTGACAAAAAATACCATACATGTGGCAACGGCCTGAAAGGAAGATGTAAAATTTAAAAAATGCAGTTTATAAGGTGACGTGCATCACTTGTCCGTCCGCCTTCTATGTTGGAGAAACGATACGCCCAGTGAGGGAAAGATTCAACAAGCATTTGGGGTAATGCACGTCTCCAGCGTCTCTTCACTCTCCTAGGCGAACACATGACGGAGCGCCACTTCAATGTGAACCATCCGGAAGCAAATTAAAAATTCCATATAGATACCCTAGGTACATCGAGAGACTGCGTGAATAAAAAAAAATATTAGAATCTATTTTGTTCGTGAGCTTAAACCGAGTATGAAATCCCACCAATCGTCATGGCATGTAACGTAGGGTATCAGATTTGCCGATGTTTTGTGTGTGGCTGACAAATTATCGCGTACGTAGAGTCTTAGAGAACTGTCCTTAGAGAAACGCCAAGGATTTGTATATAGATGTGCGTAAACGGTGTGACTTTGATAACCTATGTTACAACTGCGTACCTTCTGCCGCCAGGTAGACGTGTCCGTGTCGCGACGGCTTCCACCTGCCGTCCCTGTCTATGCATGTGTACGTTAGGTTAGTTTTTCTTCTTCTTCTTTGGTGTTTGTGGGTGCGTGTGATCTTTTTTCCTTCACTCTCTGTTTCGCGCAGTGGGAGTGGTGAATGGATTTTATCGAACTTTTGTGCCTGCAGCAATTTGAATTTTCGACCCGTTCGCCGATCGCAACAAGTGTATTGTTTGACAATGGCCTGTGGCCGAAATGTCACATTGTAGCTTTACAAGCTTTCTAACTTTGAGGCGTTCCTGGATCATGAAGATCAATTTAACTTTTAATATTTATACAATGATGAACCACCAGGAAATACGGGTCTTCCTGAACTATGTTAGGAAGAGATAATTTGCTAGATGCTGTATGTTGGGCGTAGCTGGTTAGGAATGTTGCTAGTCCTTCTCCTGTCCCCAAATCTTGCACTTATTTTTCCCCACTGGTATTCATGCCTCATTTTGAGAAAGCATGACGGCATTGAAAAGAGCGTAACAATGTTGGCCCCACCCGTATCAAGAATACCCTTCCTATTAAGATATGTCTGAACGTAGCGGATAACAGAAAAAAGCAATGGTGTCCATATAGATGAGCACTCGTACGTTTACACAAGCTAATGCAATGCATGCTTTCACTAGATATGTGTTGATGTCCCTTTATTTTCCGTAATAAGGGTTATTTTCTTGGTTGTCGTCGGCAGCGGGTTGTTTATTTTATGTATTTATTTGCTGGTCTTTACCGGACTGTTGGACTTTGACTGCAGGTCTCGCATAAGTCAAGTGAGCGCGGAGTGTCTTATTTCCCGACGTATTTAACAATATTTGCTTAATATATATATATATATATATATATATATATATATATATATATATATATATATATATATATATATATATATATATATATATACATATAATATATATATATATATATATATATATATATATATATATATATATATATATATATATATATCTATATATCTATATATATATATACATATATATATATATATATATATATACATATATATATATACATATTATATATATATATATATATATATATATATATATATATATATATATATATATATATATATATATATGTCAATCATAAATATACGGGCCCTTCGAAACTGCGCCCGAAATCCGAGAAGTTTCGGAAAAGTGGCTCAGGGCCAGAGCCTCCTTCGGTGAGCAGGGAGGCTCTGTTCAGATGTTCGTCCCTCCCCGGACCAAATCCTGGCTACGCCGCTGTTACCACTATGTTATTATTGCTTTTCTGTGCTCCGGTTTTCACAAAACTTATTGACGGTTTCAAGGCGTGCCTCAAATTACTATGACTTGTCCAAATACCTCCAGAATCTTCCCCAAAGTAAAAGGGCAGACCGGTATCTGGTTGGTGTGGTGACAGCCTGCAGGTGTGTTTTCTGGTGCTGTGGTGTTGCATGGCGAGGTGCTGTCATGTGCAGCACACTTAAAAGGAAAACAGCAAGGAAAATAGCCAAGGAACACAAATGCAAATAGACAAATGGTCACATGCTCCTGTCAACTCCTCTGCCATACTGTTCAGACCGGCTGCTGGCATGGGGTAGTGTCCCAAAATCAGCCTGGTGTTAGGGTGTGAGAAGGGAAAATGTTCCCCCAAGATGCAGTGTGTGGTGGAATATTCTTGTTAAATCAAGCAGAAAGTAAGCTGTGCAAGACATTTTTAGAGCAAATTTTCAGGTTGTGTTTCTTCAGCCAGCCTTTTCATTCTTTTGCATTCAGGAGTGGGAAATGATAGATGAAATTAATAGAAAATAATGTATCATATTTCATCTGTGGTGTCATCTCCCACCCAAATCTGAATGTTTTGGGACACTGGCATGGGGCAGTGGCGAGCAAAGAAGATAAGGACATAATTGTGTTGGAGGGCCCCGGTAGATATACCAGAAATTTATCATTCAATGTTGAAGGACTAAGGCTAGGTTCCAGATTTATGGGCAATTATTGCATGCGTGCTGATTTCCTGCCTATGATGCGGAGGCTTCATTTGGCAATTTATTCGAATTTAATGGCCAGGAAATGTACAGGTCCTGACCAGTGGCATCATACTGAGGGCCTGGGTCCACTGAAAGCCTTCTCTGTCCCCTTGAGAGAACTAGTGCATAACATTATTAAAATAGCACTTATGGAGTGAGCCCCCTGCTAACTAGTGTGCCCCTGGTACAGCTAAAACCCACTCAGGAAACATTCTGACAATGCCCTTTGCCATTATCCAAACAGCAAACCACAGCAGGTTCGAATGAGGCCTTGTTGTGGCAGCATTCTAACTTTTGGCGCAGTTTTTTTTCAAAGCTTTGGACAGGCTCTATGGCCGGTCCTGGAACCCGGGGTAAACTTAATGAAAATCAGGACTCAGCGCAGCCACAGCATTGTTGAAGGTAATCCCATATTGGAAGCTTGCAGCCTGTCTGGGGCAAAATCTTTGTTGCTCCAAGCATCATATTCAAGCCTGCCATATGGCGTGCAGTCAGATTTGCAGATCTGGTGGCAGTAAGAATCTTCGAAGAGCAAACAGCTGCATACACATGGAAAAGTGTCTAGGCAAGCAAGAATGGAGAACTGCAAAAAAAGTGTGCGACATATGTGACACCAACTGCATATGATGAAGGCAAAGATGATATAATTTTGATTGGCTACAGGTATGGTTCCTATGCTTTTCTACCAATGGTTGAATAACAGTAATGGCATACTTCAAAGTTCAGAGTTGCATCCAACTTCCCAGAAATTGCAGAGTAACGTGGTTAAGGGATATTTTCCCAGAATACATAATTGCTATATCAGATTACAAAATAACATATTTTGAAAGAAACTGGGTGGGAATGTAGCTCCGGTAGCTCCGGTAGAGCTACCGGAGCTGGTTAGAGCGCTGGCCTGGCATGGGTTCGAGTCGCTTTACGAACTCGCACTTAGTTCCCGGCTGGGAGGGTCAGTTGGGGGCTGGTCCGTTAAGGCCGGGGACCAGTTACCGGGGTGGTGGTGTCGGTGCACTGAAGGCACGTTAAACTCTCGATTAAAATTATACGGTCAAACTGGAATTCACGGATCGGGTGGTGGGGCCAGGGTCCACGCAGCAAGCTCTGCTTAGCAATAAGGCATTACATAAGTCCATCCATATATAAGTCCAATATGTCCCTTAACACGTGCCGTCTCTCCGGCCAGATCCTCACACCCCGGCTCCGGGGGGGGGGTCCTTAAAGACCGCCGTCCACCTTCCAAGCTATGCGTCGCACGAAAACGAGCGGAGTACTATCGGAAATCTCTGGACGAAATGGTTCTGAAATGGTGTTCTTTTTTGTGATAATTTTGAAGCCCAGTATCGGTTTTTGAGACAAAATCGATTTTTCAAACACATTTTATATCGGCATATTATGGTAGTTTAGATCGTGTGATACAACTTTGACACTATTTAGGCCCTGACAACTCGAAACAAAGAGTACAAATGGCAGTGTCCAAATAGGCTTAGGCCACCTTGCAGAGTTTGTCGTGACCTGACCACAAGCCACTTCACGGAGGTTAAACAAAGTTGACGAGGAACTTCTGATACTTCTGCATGCATCCCAAGGTTTAAAAAATCGTTAGAAGAGCACGCATATTAAAAAAAAAATATTGAAATTGGCCCAAAGTAGACCAAAATTGGTCGTGACCTCGGATCGCTGACCTGACGACACACAAACATCTGATGTATATGTTTTTGGGACAATGCCCAATTGCACTCATGTAGGAAATGTCCTTTCAATAGCTCTTCATGTGTATGAGTTATCGATCATCAAGCATGTTTCGAGATGGTCCTCTTTGACCCGAGCTAGATCAATGGCCTTACATGACCGGAGGTTGAAAGTTACAATTCAGATGCAACAATGATCCAGGAAGAGGCGCTGAAACGCTTGCGGCTTTGCGCTGCGCCATTCTCCCGCTATCGCGGAGGAACCTTATGAAGGGGGCGTAAAAGACCTCCCGAGGGTTAAGCCATTCCAGCAAGAACTTGTACTCGATTTCTTGGAAGAAAAAAAATAATGTACAGGCCTGGATGAAGTGATTTGGATTCCATGACATCAATAAATAGTAAAGGGCAGATAGTATAAAAATACCCTAGATGTAACCTTAGTGTCCGTGCCACGATGTCACCAATGGTGACAAATATCAAAAGCAGAGCGAAGAAACTGCTGGTTGTTGCCACACCCACGTAGGCGACAGACACCGGTGGCCCACCGGCCAGCAGTCGCAGGCGACAGACACTGGTGGCCCGCCGGCCAGCAGTCGCAGGCGACAGACACCGGTGGCCCGCCGACCAGCAGTCGCAGGCGACAGACACTGGTGGCCCGCCGGCCAGCAGTCGCAGGCGACAGACACCGGTGGCCCGCCGGCCAGCAGTCGCAGGCGACAGACACCGGTGGCCCGCCGGCCAGCAGTCGCAGGCGACAGACACCGGTGGCCCGCCGGTCAGCAGTCGCAGGCGACAGACACCGGTGGCCCGCCGGCCAGCAGTCGCAGGCGACAGACACCGGTGGCCCGCCGGCCAGCAGTCGCAGGCGACAGACACCGGTGGCCCGCCGGCCAGCAGTCGCAGGCGACAGACACTGGTGGCCCGTCGGCCAGCAGTCGCAGGCGACAGACACCGGTGGCCCGCCGGCCAGCAGTCGCAGGCGACAGACACTGGTGGCCCGCCGGCCAGCAGTCGCAGGCGACAGACACCGGTGGCCCACCGGCCAGCAGTCGCAGGCGCGCGTACGGCGCTGGAGCACGATCCACCCACAGTGGTCGGGCGGCGACGCTAGCTCCCTGTTGCCCACCCAGCTCTCATAGCCAGTTTTTCAGTGATAGTATTTGGCAGAAGCCTATGGCGAATCCAGAAGCTCGGTATTTTCGGGGCCAACCCGTTGGCAAAAGAGGCAGTACCGAAACTAATATTTGAGTTTCAAAAATTGATCAAATTATAGCTTACGATGAAAGAGGAGGCTTAAAATAGTATTATATAATTCAGGGTGTTAATATTTACAGAGAAGATATGTTTGCACGATTCATTGCTTGACAAAATATCACGTTTTGACGGAAGTTGAGGCCCGGAAAGCCCCAGCCCCCTTGATCTGCCGTCAGCAGTCTCCCCCCCCCCCTCCAACATTCAAAATCGTTCCTACGCCCCTGGTTGTGACGTTACCTGGGGTTGCCTGACCACGGCCGGACAACTCGCTGGCGAACGTTGTGAACATAGCATAACTGGCCAGGACGAGCCAAAATAGCATAAATAGTCAGCCTAACTCACAACCGTATTGCTAGTCTCCTCGTCACTAACATACACACATATTGCTGCACAATCTATCTCCACATTCTATATATATATATATATATATATATATATATATATATATATATAACATATTGAATTATATTTTGACAAGTTAAACATAAGTGGCACAGTGATAAAAACTATATTTTATCCAACAAAACATCACCAATGTTTCGGCCACAGGCCTTCTTCAGGGTGACACAATTACAAAATTTAACAACTTTAAGCACGCAATCACGCACTCGAATTCCTGTGTTCAAAACGTGACAGGCATCGCAGCCTCTCGCTGGGCTGACGAACGATATAGTGCGAAACACTGCGTCAATGGCGAAGGGCGACACAACGGAATACATAAAACCATGGATGGCACTCGAGAATGCCAGATCCAATATCACTCACATCGCGCTGTGTGTGTATATGTGTGTGGGTGTGTATGTGTATGTGTGTGTTTTCGTGCGTGTGTGTGTGTGTGTGTGTGTGTGTGTGTGTGTGTGTGTTCGTGTGTGTAGGTGTTGGTCAAACTCTCTAGCCCGGGTCCGATGCCCGCTGCACCTCCACCACATCGTCCCGCACCAGATACGCTATCACGCTGGCAAGCTTAACAAATCCAGGTGAACTATTGATGCAATCCTCGGTATCAATAAATACCGAGGCTGAGGAAGGCTGTAGAGGCCGCATTTATCGATACCGAGGATTGCATCAATAGTTCACCTGGATTTGTTAAACTTGACAGCGTGATAGCGTATCTGGTGCGGGACGATGTGGTGGAGGTGCAGCGGGCATCGGACCCGGGCTAGAGAGTTTGACCAACACCTACACACACGAACACACACACACACACACACACACACACACACACACACACACACACACACACACACACACACACACACACACACACACACACACACACACACACACACACACACACACACACACACACACACACACACACACATATATACACACACAGCGCGATGTGAGTGATATTGGATCTGGCATTCTCGAGTGCCATCCATGGTTTTATGTATTCCGTTGTGTCGCCCTTCGCCATTGACGCAGTGTTTCGCACTATATCGTTCGTCAGCCCAGCGAGAGGCTGCGATGCGTGTCACGTTTTGAACACAGGAATTCGAGTGCGTGATTGCGTGCTTAAAGTTGTTAAATTTTGTAATTGTGTCACCCTGAAGAAGGCCTGTGGCCGAAACGTTGGTGATGTGTTTGTTGGAAAAAATATAGTTTTTATCACTGTGCCACTTATGTATATATATATATATATATATATATATATATATATATATATATATGTCATAGTCCTGTTGCTGCACAGTCATCTTCACGATTATCTCCACCGTCTATGTCTGTGCCATAGTCCTGTTGCTGCACAGTCATCTCTGCGGTTATCTCCACAGTCTATGTCTATGCGCAAGGCCTATCGAGTCAGGTTGGACAACAACGTCGGCTGCTGGTGTGCCGTTTAGCTACATAAATGACCTATGTGACGATTGTGATCGATATCAGTTTTTATTTAGCTGTGCGCGCACCAATTGAACCAATTACAGTGCAACATTTTGCGACAATAGCTAAATAGTTTTCGCTAAAACGCTTTCGAAATCCATCGATCAATCGGCGAGTTTGCTTCAGGCAAATTCACTGGTTAAAAATGACATAGGGCGTACGTGCTGTCACGCAAGCCAAGCTCCCGTGGGAGGGATTTGATACGTGAATACAAATACAGCTCTGTGTTGTATAGAGTTGCGTTTCACGAAGCTATTCTTTCTATTGTCACAACAATTTTGCACTGTAATCGGTGATCTCGGCGCGCGCACAGATAAAAACTGATATAGATCACAATCGTCACATGCGTCACATATGTAGCTAAACGACGCCCCAGCAGCTGATTGTTATTGACCAGGGCTGGTCTATGCCATAGTTCTGTTGCTGCAAAGTCTATCTCCACAGTCTATGTCTATGGCATAGTCCTGTTGCTCCACAGTCATCTCCACGGCTGTCTCCACAGTCTATGTCTATGTCATAGTCATGTTGCTGCACAGTCATCTCCACGGTTATCTCCACAGTCTATGTCTATGTCATAGTCCTGTTGCTGCGCAGTCTATCTCCACGATTATCTCCAGTCTATGTCTATGTCATAGTCCTGTTGTTGCACAGGCTATCTCCATGGCTGTCTCCACAGTCTATGTCTATGTCATAGTCATGTTTCTGCACAGTCATCTCCACGGTTATCTCCACAGTCTATGTCTATGTCATAGTCCTGTTGCTGGGCAGTCTATCTCCACGGTTATCTCCAGTTTATGTCTATGTCATAGTCCTGTTGTTGCACTGGCTATCTCCATGGCTGTCTCCACAGTCTATGTCTATGTCATAGTCTTGTTGCTGCACAGTCTATATCCACCGAGTACCCAATGCGTGAGCGTTGCGCGTTTCCACCAAAATCCTTGTCATACACAACCATTTTCAGCACACGATTTTTTCCCTGACAGGCTTTTGCCATACGAACTTTTTCCATGATAGTTTTTGTCATACGACCTTTATCCCTGTCGGCCTACGAGCTTTTACCATATGCATTGTATCCTTGCACTTTTGCTTACGGGTTTCTGCTCACGGGTATTTATGTACTTGCGAATTTTTACCAGACGAATTTTTCCCTGACGGTTTGTTGCTTTCGACTTGTTCACCATGCGGGCATTTGCCACGCCAACTTTTATCATACGAGCTGTTTGCTAGACGAATGTTTATCATACGACATCTTGCCTACGAATCTGTGCTATGCGGACTTTTGTCATGCGAGTTTGCCTTACGGTATTCGTGGCTTTCACATCGCGGCGGCGACTGCGACAGTAGCGCCGCCTTTATCCTGCGGTGGAAACGCCACCAACTCACAGTGGACGTGATCGCCGCTGGAGGGTCGAATATAGCTCATGCTATGTCTCTCCTTGCTGCGCATAATGGTCATTCAGCATGCTGGTAATCCAATTTGCGTAATACACTCCGGTTGATAAACACGTAATTCGTAGCTCACGGTACAATTTGTCACTATTGCTATGAGACTAGAGGCGGATATAGGGCATGTGCCCCCCCCCCCTCCCTATGGAAGATGGCGCCCATCCGGCCGGGAAAAGTCGTCCCGCCGGGGAGGATCGAGTGCACCACCCTCGAATTGTTCAGCCAGAGGCACCCCTTGGAATAAAAAGCGCCCCTCTAGGTACTTTCTCAGTGGCGGCCCTTCGAAGAAATGACGCCCCTCCAGACAAGTATCCCACCAAGACAACTCCTGGGTCCGCTCCTGTATGAAACAGGTACCAGATGACACCAGGAGGATGTGTGTGTGCGTGTGCGTGTGTATGTGCGCGTGTCTGTGTGTGTGTATGTGTTTGTGTGTGTGTGTGTGCGTGTATGTGTGTGTTGTGTGTAGGTTTTAGCAGGCTGCGGATTTCAAGTGACACGACGATTTCCAATTCCACTACATTTCTACATGTTAGAATTTCGACCGTTCACGAGCTCCGAGTTATAATCAGTGTTGCCACTGTGGCCAGGTGCAATTCTTCCCATGTCTTTCTCATTTTGGAACAACGTTGCCCACCGTCCCAAGGTCGCAGTTAGGTAAATGCTTTTAACCCTTCAACATTACATGGTGACCTATCTTCGATTGACGGAAAATATTCAAAATATTACTTTACACTTGGTATACATTCTGGTACAACTCTTCCTGAAACAAAACAAAAACAAAAATAACAATTGAATTCATCGGACCAATCCACACTGCCACCATGGAGCACTCAGGTGGTAGCGCTCACGTACCCTTTATTGATGCTTCGGTGACCGTCATAAAGGCGCACAACCGCACTAAATTAGAGTCAGAACTTTACAAAATCTACAGACCTGCAAACCCCATTCCACAAAAAAAATATCTGCAAACCCCATTCCACAAAACAACCTCGCTAGTAGCAGTCTCCGTAGGGTCACCAACAACTCTTCAAGCTTAGATAAGACCAGATCAAGACCAGGTCTAAATTCGAGCACTCCGCTCTACCTCTAGGCCTATATTATGGTTGTATTACTCCATTGATATGCATCCACTCTGTGTTCAATGTGTATGTCAGATTGAGTGTGTGTATGCACATGGCGATTACCGTGGCTTCCGCATTGTTTTCTTCTTCCTTCTGGCATTGTGATGCTCGTGCACTCGTACGTGCCTGTCAGGCTAAAGAAGATGGATGTGATTGCGGGTGAAGGGCAAGGCTCCACCCATGGCGGATGTAACTGCTGTTTCCAAGCTATAGGTGGTAGAGCGAAGAAGAAACAACTCGGTGTGCTGTTGTTGACGACATTTCTCATTTGGTCGATGTGTTTTTGGTAGGCAAATTTTATGACCTTCCAGATTATGTCAGATGTAACAATTTTCATGAACAAACATCAAGTATCTCCGTAGTTAATGAGGCACTCAGATACAAATTCGATATTCCATTCGATTTTGTTCTCGAATATCGATATACTGGAACTTCGAATCCAAAATCGTCCTATGAAAAAGTTTAAGCAACCTTTGATAAAATGACCTTTGACCTGTGCTGACCAAAGTTCAGCACATTTGCTAGGCCGCTATATGTTCGCAAGGGCCTGTATGTGTTCGTAAGGGCCTGCAGATACAAGGGTCTGTATATGTTCGTAAGGGGCTATATTATTCGTAATAGCCCGTGAACGTTCGTTACAGCTCGTAGACGCCGTAAGGACGCTTAAACGCTTGTAAGAGCCCTTATACACTTGTATGGGCCGCAGACATTCTTAAGAGTCCATAAGAATCTGTAAGCGCCCATAGACGTTCGTAAGGGCCTGCAGAAGTCCTTAACGGTCCATGGACGTCCGTAAGGATCCGTGGACGTTCGAAAGGGACCGTAGACCTATAAAGGCTTGTAAACGTCCGTAAGGGTTTGTAGACGGCAAGGGCCCGACAAAAGTGTGTGATGATGGCAAAGTGATTATTCACCGCAACTAAGTAGTGGGTTGTAAAAGGGAAAGCAAAACCACATCGGTAAGTACGTATCTAGCCAGGATATAGCTTGAAGTAGCAAGAAATAAGGAAGTGGTAATGACTGTGAGGTCATCACCACTTCCATATTTCTTAATTACCACACTACCACAGTCATTATCACTTAAGGAAGTGGTAATGACTGTGAGGTCACCACTACCTACCAGAGGTCGTTGCCTACTACCTACCTACCACGTTGTAGATACGCAGGCGACAGTAGGCACATTGTCACCTTGAAAGGTCTATACTCGTCCATATTTCAGCATTGCACCTTCTAATATTGGGATTATCGGCAAGTATGAAGGAGATTAGTCTACGATGAAACTGATTCAGGCCCAAAGCTTCCCTGTATGGTGCCAATATAGATGACATTTTGGTGGACGGGAAAAACTTAATTTATGGGATATAACCAACCTAAACTAAGCGACTGTCTCATGACATATTGCCTAGAACTTGAGCAAAGGCATCCTGAAGCATTAGTACAATAAATTTGGGTCCTGAAATTCAGATGTTGACTGTCGAATTTACATGGAAAATCACTCGCCTTCCTTAACACTCAGGACACCGAATCACCCCAATATTCGTTGCTGTGGATAGGCTATAGACAATTGTGATACATGTGCATAGCATTCGGCGACTTTCACACGTGAAGCTGCACAGCATATCTACCAATAATAGCTGTCAAAAGGGACAGTTTATTTTCCCAGTGGCGGGCAATGTATTTCCCTCTCCTGGAATATAATTCGGTAACAGACTGTACCTAACTAATTTAGAGGTGCATGCCAGCTGAAAACAGTGATCCAATGTCCCTATTTTTGGACATTGCGTGTAAAGAAAGCATACGACCTTCAATATACCAGGAGGTGCTGAGTTGACATCAAAAGTAACGTTAAGGATTATACTTTATTACTCAACGTTTCGGCCAGGGGCCATCGTCAGGAGTGATATCAAAATGTCAAGTTTAGCAATTGAAAAAAAAGCACGCGAGAAAAAAAGCGTGCAAAAGACACGTGGAATGCAGAAAAGCCTCCTCAGTGGTGCAGACACTTAAAGAAACTCCAAACCAGAAACAAACTATGTCAAGATAGAATCCTCTGAGGAAACCCGAGCCGATGGTCCACATACATATCGATACATACACTCACGCACATATATAGACATAGATCCAATATAACGCGTAATACATCAAATATAATTTATGTTTATGTAATTTAAGTGATATACCAAGACGTCGTTTGCGTGTTTAGTTGCGGCCGTAGATTACGTATGTGTAGAGATTCGAGGACCTTTAGATCAGCGTTGTCCCTGGCTGTTGCTAGAATTTCTACTTTGAAGTTTGTGTTAGTGTCGCTGTGTTCCATGTTAGAATGTTTGTCGATCATGTGTTCGCCTAAAGGTGTGTATGCTCTTCGAAGTCTGGCATCTCCCAAGTGCTCATTGTACCTATCCCTGATACTACGTTTGGTTTCACGACATAAAATATTCCAAGACAGCGGTTGCACGTTATTTTATAAACTACGTTTTTCCGCGTGCATCTACCTTTGAGCCCGTTGATACAGGTGTGGCACGTTCTTCTACCAGCAGGGCATGGCGGAATTTCCAGGGCTGAGCGGACCAGGTAAGATTTCAGCGTAGGTCCGCTAGTCCAGGCTACCCTAACATGGTTTAGATGAGACGAACGGATGGCTGCGTTTACCTGTCGACATAGTTGGTCATCGACAAATGGAAGTCTCATGAAAACATAGTTGGGATTACTACCCGCTCGATGCCGACGTTGCCCACTTATCCTACTCCTGTTGTGAGGGTGAACAGCACGAGCGGCGGAGTGTACCCGATGTGCAGGGTATCCGTTTTCCAGGAAAAGAGTTGTCATCTTCGCAAGGCTCCGCTCGCATGAAATAATATCGGAGGAGACTCGTGCTGCTCTCCTCATTTGGGATGTTAAAACGGCCTTTTTAGTAGCCATCGGGTGGGCCGAATCATAGTGCAAGATGATGGGGGCTGCCATAGGTTTAAAGTACAGTTCGGTGGTGTAGCTCCCATCAGCCTGAACTACAAACAACGTATCAAGGAAAGAAATCGATCTGCTATGACCAGTGTGTTCTAAGGTGAACTTGATGCTGGAGTGTTGTTGGTTAATTTCTGCAAAGAAGTCGAGCAGAGAGGCCAAGCCATGTGTCCAAACACCAAAAATATCGTCTATATACCTCATGTAGAGAGCTGGTTTCAAATCATACGAAGCTAAGAAGATCGACTCAAGGCGGTGCATAAAAGCAATCGCTAAAGGAGGTGCACATCGGTTACCCATAGCCACTCCTTTTGTTTGCTTGTACATGGAGTTACCGAAACGTATGAGGTTATTGCTGAAAATATGTGTTAGTAATTTCACACAGTCCTGTACCCCAATCCCGAAAAGACAAATGTCATCCAGATTGTCCTCGATTAGACGAATCACAGCATCTATTCCCTCCTTTATCGGAATGCTGCCATATATATTTTTCACGTCCATGGTGAAAACAATACTGCCTTCCGGAAGTTTGGTGGGGAACGTTTCTTTCACCCTCTGTAGGTACGACTCCGTGTTTGTCAGATGGGCGGGAACCAACGCTAGTATCTGGACCAGAATCTTGCTCAAGAACCAAGATAACTTGTCTAGGGGGTCACCACTCGCCGATACTATAGGGCGCAGTGGAACCTCTAGTTTGTGGTTTTTGGGGAGGCCGTATAATTCCGCTGTGCGGCTGGAATGAGGAAGGAGAGATAACACTATGTCTTTATGTAACTTCCCTGATAAAGTTTCCTTGATAATAGTACATGTTTCAATTTCGAGACGTTTGGTAGGGTTTGGTTGGGAAGAAATGCTCTGATAATCGTCCGTTATTTTACTGGCCTTTTCAATGTAATCCGTTTTGTTTAGCACGACGAATCCTTTGCATTTATCTGACGGCTTTACTATTACATTATCGTTGTTTTTCATTTCCCGAAGTACTTCCCTCTGTTTCGCATAATTGTCCGACCTTTGTTCGATGCTTTGTTGTGATATTTATATGCTTTTATAACTTTTTGTTTTTAAATCTTTCAACTCAGATTATAATTGAGTTGTGGCTCTCGGTGGTTGGTATGCAGGAGTGTCGGGAAACGTGGGGCGAAGCTTTGAATGACCTGTGCTAGAGGTGCTTTGTGATAAGCCTGCCCGCGGTACCTGAGGTACAGTTTGCTGTTTTGTCTCCCTCACATTCCTCCACCGCGACCACCCACGCATGACCAAAGCCCACCCAAAGCTCCAAACAGTCACAACGCTGGGCACGAACACACTAAACAACGAAGCGCACCAGACCCTGTCCGCACAGCAGCGAAAATCGACAACACTACGTGGTGAAGCACCAACATCACTACAAACAGCTGTAGAGCCTTTCCTGTCTGCAGTTGATGAGGAAGATGATCCGTTCTTCCACCCGTCCTAGCTTTTGATGCAAAATTGCAAATTGGGCCATTTCTTCCGTGAGGTCGCCACTGTTATAACATTGTTTAATACAACGAAGAATGGATCTTAGATGCTCCTGGGTTTTAGACATTGCGTGTAAAGAAAGCATACGACCTTCAATATACCAGGAGGTGCTGAGTTGACATCAAAAGTAACGTTAAGGATTATACTTTATTACTCAACGTTACGGCCAGTGGCCATCGCCAGGAGTGATATAAAAATGTCAAGTTTAGCAATTGAAAAAAAAGCACGCGAGAAAAAAAGCGTGCAAAAGACACGTGGATAACTTTTGTTTTTAAATCTTTCAACTCAGATTCTAATTGAGTTGTGGCTTTCGGTGGTTGGTATGCAGGAGTGTCGGGAAACATGGGGCGAAGCTTTGAATGACCTGTGCTAGAGGTGCTTTGTGATAAGCACAGGTCATTCAAAGCTTCGCCCCATGTTTCCCGACACTCCTGCATACCAACCACCGAGAGCCACAACTCAATTAGAATCTGAGTTGAAAGATTTAAAAACAAAAGTTATAAAAGCATATAAATATCACAACAAAGCATCGAACAAAAGGTCGGACAATTATGCGAAACAGAGGGAAGTACTTCGGGAAATGAAAAACAACGATAATGTAATAGTAAAGCCGTCAGATAAATGCAAAGGATTCGTCGTGCTAAACAAAACGGATTACTTTGAAAAGGCCAGTAAAATATCGGACGATTATCAGAGCATTTCTTCCCAACCAAACCCTACCAAACGTCTCGAAATTGAAACATGTACTATTATCAAGGAAACTTTATCAGGGAAGTTACATAAAGACATAGTGTTATCTCTCCTTCCTCATTCCAGCCGCACAGCGGAATTATACGGCCTCCCCAAAAACCACAAACTAGAGGTTCCACTGCGCCCTATAGTATCGGCGAGTGGTGACCCCCTAGACAAGTTATCTTGGTTCTTGAGCAAGATTCTGGTCCAGATACTAGCGTTGGTTCCCGCCCATCTGACAAACACGGAGTCGTACCTACAGAGGGTGAAAGAAACGTTCCCCACCAAACTTCCGGAAGGCAGTATTGTTTTCACCATGGACGTGAAAATATATATGGCAGCATTCCGATAAAGGAGGGAATAGATGCTGTGATTCGTCTAATCGAGGACAATCTGGATGACATTTGTCTTTTCGGGATTGGGGTACAGGACTGTGTGAAATTACTAACACATATTTTCAGCAATAACCTCATACGTTTCGGTAACTCCATGTACA
This sequence comes from Ashinkailepas kermadecensis, assembly GCA_034440615.1. Taxonomy (NCBI): domain Eukaryota; kingdom Metazoa; phylum Arthropoda; class Thecostraca; family Neolepadidae; genus Ashinkailepas; species Ashinkailepas kermadecensis. Next base: position 204,592 of record JAOTOM010004419.1, on the reverse strand, counting down.
AGCAAACAAAAGGAGTGGCTATGGGTAACCGATGTGCACCTCCTTTAGCGATTGCTTTTATGCACCGCCTTGAGTCGATCTTCTTAGCTTCGTATGATTTGAAACCAGTTCTCTACATGAGGTATATAGACGATATTTTTGGTGTTTGGACACATGGCTTGGCCTCTCTGCTCGACTTCTTTGCAGAAATTAACCAACAACACTCCAGCATCAAGTTCACCTTAGAACACACTGGTCATAGCAGTTCGATTCCTTTCCTTGATACGTTGTTTGTAGTTCAGGCTGATGGGAGCTACACCACCGAACTGTACTTTAAACCTATGGCAGCCCCCATCATCTTGCACTATGATTCGGCCCACCCAATGGCTACTAAAAAGGCCGTTTTAACATCCCAAATGAGGAGAGCAGCACGAGTCTCCTCCGATATTATTTCATGCGAGCGGAGCCTTGCGAAGATGACAACTCTTTTCCTGGAAAACGGATACCCTGCACATCGGGTACACTCCGCCGCTCGTGCTGTTCACCCTCACAGCAGGAGTAGGATAAGTGGGCAACGTCGGCATCGAGCGGGTAGTAATCCCAACTATGTTTACATGAGACTTCCATTTGTCGATGACCAACTATGTCGACAGGTAAACGCAGCCATCCGTTCGTCTCATCTAAACCATGTTAGGGTAGCCTGGACTAGCGGACCTACGCTGAAATCTTACCTGGTCCGCTCAGCCCTGGAAATTCCGCCATGCCCTGCTGGTAGAAGAACGTGCCACACCTGTATCAACGGGCTCAAAGGTAGATGCACGCGGAAAAACGTAGTTTATAAAATAACGTGCAACCGCTGTCTTGGAATATTTTATGTCGGTGAAACCAAACGTAGTATCAGGGATAGGTACAATGAGCACTTGGGAGATGCCAGACTTCGAAGAGCATACACACCTTTAGGCGAACACATGATCGACAAACATTCTAACATGGAACACAGCGACACTAACACAAACTTCAAAGTAGAAATTCTAGCAACAGCCAGGGACAACGCTGATCTAAAGGTCCTCGAATCTCTACACATACGTAATCTACGGCCGCAACTAAACACGCAAACGACGTCTTGGTATATCACTTAAATTACATAAACATAAATTATATTTTATGTATTACGCGTTATATTGGATCTATGTCTATATATGTGCGTGAGTGTATGTATCGATATGTATGTGGACCATCGGCTCGGGCTTCCTCAGAGGATTCTATCTTGACATAGTTTGTTTCTGGTTTGGAGTTTCTTTAAGTGTCTGCACCACTGAGGAGGCTTTTCTGCATTCCACGTGTCTTTTGCACGCTTTTTTCTCGCGTGCTTTTTTTTCAATTGCTAAACTTGACATTTTTATATCACTCCTGACGATGGCCCCTGGCCGAAACGTTGAGTAATAAAGTATAATCCTTAACGTTACTTTTGATGTCAACTCAGCACCTCCTGGTATATTGAAGGTCGTATGCTTTCTTTACACGCAATGTCTAAAACCCAGGAGCATCTAAGAGCCATTCTTCGTTGTATTAAACAATGTCCCTATTTTTGACAATGTGGTAAAGACGTTCATTTGCAGCCCTCTGGGGGTAAATGGCATTTTGCGTCTGGCCAGATCGGCCGTTGATAGCGCGACTGACGCCAGTAGTCGCATGCTTCACCCAACCTTGTTAAATCGCAGCATACCCCCTGTGTTGTTACATGGAGAGAACCAAGTTTGCAGCTCTTGACTGGCTGACCCCTCCCGCTACCCCGATCGAAAATCGGCAGCTGTGCCGTAGACTGGCAGGGGCGTGAGCGGCCGATTGGTTGGCGACGGCTCGGTGCCAGGCCGTGCCGCGATTTTATTGACCACACAACGGCCGCCCACCCGAGCAGAGCCAGTCGACCAGCCGCCGCCCACCCGAGCAGAACCAGCCGGCCAGCTGCCGCCCACCCGAGCAGAGCCAGTCGACCAGCCGCCGCCCACCCGAGCAGAACCAGCCGGCCAGCTGCCGCCCACCCGAGCAGAACCAGTCGGCCAGCCGCCGCCCACCGGAGCAGAGCCAGTCGACAACCAGCCGCCGCCCACCCGAGCAGAACCAGGCCGCCAGCCGCCGCCCACCCGAGCAGAGCCAGTCGACAACCAGCCGCCTCCCGACCGACGACCCGCCGGAGCAGAACCAGTCGACCAGCGGCACCTGGCCCACCGTGCGACAGTGCACTCGGTCTGCCTGACCGGACCGGGCCGGGCTACTGGTCTCCACACGACTCCATCGCACCGGCACACCATCAGCTGGGACGTGCTGCGCGCCGACTGGGCCGGGCTGCTGGTCTCCATCACACCGGCACACCACCAGCTAGGGTGTGCTGCGCGCCGGCTGGGCCGGGCTGCTGGTCTCCATCGCACCGGCACACCATCAGCCGGTGCGTGCTGCGCGCCGGCTGGGCGGGCCATGTCGCTCGAGATCGCCTGCACGGTGCACCGGCCGGTGGCGGTGTACGACGCGCAGCGGCTGGCCGCCGGCTGCTGCTCGATGGACGTCACGTTGACGGCCGCGCAGCCCATCCACCAGGTGCGCTTCCGCAACTTCTACGTGCACACGGTGTCGCTGTGGGTGCAGCGGGAGGGCGAGAGCGGCGGCGAGCCGGGTCGGCGGCCGGCGCGCGGCGGCGCCTGGCAGCTGTCCGTCTGCAGCCGGCAGCTGATGGCCAGCCCCATGTGCGACGCCGGCAGCCAGGACTGGGTGAGCATCAGTCGCAAGGAGAGCCTGGCCGACTGGCGCCAGGTGGCGCGGCTGCGCTTCCTGCTGCGCCAGCCGGCGGCGCACTGGCGCACCTTCCGGCTGGAGGAGGTGAGCGTGCTGGGCGCGCCGCCGGCCGCGCCGCCCGTCGAGCCGGCCGCCGACGCCGACGCCGACGCGCCGGCCGACGAGTACGCGGCGCTGGTGCGCGGCACGCACCGCTCGGTCACCGCAGACAACGGCGTGCAGGTGTTCTGCGGACCCGACGGCGACATCGTCTACATCGGCGGCAGCTACGACATCCAGACGCTGCACGTGCCGGACGGATAGGCGGGCTGCCGCCGACCGCGCCGCGTGCCGGACGGGGCCGGCCATGGGCGCCAGACTGCCGGAATGTCGGGACGGCGGGTATATTTAAGGCAAACTATACGACGCTGAGGAATTCCTGAGGCTTAAACCGAGTTGCAGCGACCGTGTTCGGCAGAAATACGTCATTGGTGACACTTGTTCCAATATTGCACGTGTACCATCTCACCTACCATGTCAGTCATGAGTGCGTATACTCACTGACCAGTAATTCATGTTTGTTTCTATTCATGTCATCAGTGAGAGCCACTCACGTCATTAGGAGAGTCATTAGGAGAATCATTAGGAGAGTCATTAGGATAATCATTTGGAGAGTCATTAGTGATGTAGTCAGTATTGTAGGAACTTAACTGGTGACAAGTGGGCTTTTTTCCTCATTTGCGATGAGCTTTGTTTTCCGCGCAATGCTGTGCGGTCTATTTTAACTCAGGACGTCCAATGGTGCAAAACCGAATGACTGATCTGATGATAAATAAAATGTGTAAGAATGCATGTGTGAGTGTACCATTACCAGTAAATGTGATGGTCGAACGCAGAAACTAAGCCAACAAGCCTGAGCCAACAAAACAAGAGGTAGATGACACCATTTTCGATGATCGACAATGCCACCACAAGCAAAACCTAACCAATTGACGGCTGCGCAATTTGTGTCATTCGTTAAAAAAACCCAGTGCACTTCTAGTCCTGGCTGTGTGTTCCGGAACCTGGCTGATGTGCTCCTCGATGTCTGGAAACACTTGGCTGCGTCCTATAGTAAGTGTCGCCTCCAGGCAGAGCGCTTAGCTGCCGACCTCGTGCCGGGTGTGCCCGTGATCACAATGGCGGAGTGACTCACCCCCCCCTACCCCCACCCCCACCCACTCTGGGCGACCCGAGTGATCGGGTAAGCAAGATTGGAACGTCCGTCGGCTTCGTGGTGTGGCGGCAAATCGCCGTGCTCTTACCATTGGGGGTGAAGTTCGATTCCCGGGACGGCCGAGTTTTTCGTTGACCGGAGCAGTGTTGCGGTGCAGGTAAAGAGCGTCACGGCAGTTGCTCGCTTCCTCTGCCTGCTGGCGCTCCTGGCTGGCGCCGGGACGGCGGAGCGCTGTCGCCTGTCGGCAACGGCGGCCGACGGTTGCCGTCGTCACCAACATCACAGCGGGCGGCACTGTAACAGCGGAGGGGTGCCGTATTACCCCGGCACTATGGCCACGTTTCAGATATCTCGCATAATACGGTTCGGCGACATTGAGCTGAACCCGAGGCCGGTGGACGGCGCACGGACGGCGCAGCCAGCCGAGAACCAGCAGCGGAGCAAGCCGACCTCCATTATATCGCAGAACGCCCGTGGTCCGTGCAACGGAGCTGAATATGTGTGACGTCATCGCTATGACAGAGACGTGGCTGGGCCCAGAGACAGTAGATTCCCGAGCTACACAGATCGACTTACATGACCATGTCTGGTTCCGAAGGGACAGAAATGGTCACGGCAGAGACGTGGCCTGCGTTGTCCGAGGCTTGCATCTCGATCGTTTATGTTGTATTCACAATCTTGGTTCGTCGAAGACTTGACAAGACATGCCGAAGTTCAGACCTTTCGAAACATCTATCTTTATAATCAATTGAAGTACGAAAATGGTCTAAAAACCAAAGATTTCCCTGGATAGAATAACTTTTAAGAACTACCGGAGGAAATTGTTTTGTTTTTGACGTCTAACTGAGCGAAATCGGACACATTGCTCCAGAAGCAAATCAGGTACTTGATGGGCACATGTCCAAATTGCATGTTGATGTTGATAATGTTGCAACTTTATATCTTTCATGCGAATTCTGCAGTGGGGCCTGATTCAATGCAACCATTGGTCTTAAAGAATTGTGAAAATGAGTTTGCTTACAAAAAGCTGACAAACGTCCTGTAGTAATGCGTTTCCATATAGCTTCCCTAACAGGTCATATGCAGTTGATACTGCATCAATATATGAAGTGAAAACAACGCTGGCTGTTTGTTTCAGACGAGACACTGCGTATCCTGATGAACTGTCTCCAGCTGCCGATTGGCACTCTCCGACAGTCCCGTCACGGTTGAAGACGGTTGGGCGGTGACAGAGACCATACCTGTGCCAGGTTTCGCCTCCGTACGCCATGGGTTGTTCCAACAATATCTGTCTGTAAATAAAGAAGGCCCAGAGAGCGGCGTGGAAAACAACGGGCAAAGACGTTTCGTTCTACCTGAGCTTGCTTTCGGCGTAAATCCTTCGAGCTCCCGGTGTCTCCTTAATGTCCGGGCAGGTGAACAGGCATATGTCCAAGTCCAGGAGTGTTGTCCACGAGTTACGTAGCGAAGATGCAAACGACGATGATATTTGATGCAAAGGCATGCCTGTTTCTATGGTACATCTTTTAGAATACTTTTGGCAAATAAACGGAAAGTTGTGGTGCTCACAGCTCCTCTTAAATGGCTTCGCTGGCCATCACCAGGACATCATCCTCTGAGGCAACCATGAGCAGCATATGTGGTAGATGACGCCAGTGATGAGTTTGCGGCACTCTAGAGTTCATGCGTATTACTAGTATGTCATGTGACACTGGGAAAAGACAACTTTCCACCTGTCCTGTGTTAGCTGCGATACTAAAATAAACGTGTATTTAAACCTGAAATAAGTTTCATATGTTAACGGCGAGGGATATTTATGCCAATAACCATTCTCAATTGAGGCATGAATTGCTCGAATGAAACCTGAAACTAGTCTTTTTTTTAGTAATAGCTTCAAATGTTGAAACCAATAGCTATTCTTAAGTGAACTGGTTTCAGTCAGAACAAAAATATGTTTGTTGAGACTTTGAACTGGTTTTACGCGAGTACATTTGCAACACACGAATAGTCAAAGTGACACTTGGGACCGGTCTCAATTGGGCATAGCTGCTTAAATTGAGACCAATTGCTATTCTCACTCCTACTGGTTTCACTTGAGACTAAACAATATTCTCCTTCCTGAGTCTTGAAAGTGGTTTCACATGAGTACATTTGCAAGTCTCAGCGCACTGGCATTCTCTTCTGAGAATAGTGTTCTCAGCATATTGCGACCAGAGTGCTCGTTTTGTGTGGACTGATTTGAATAGGGAAAATGAGAACGTCTGCTATTCTCAGAGAATATATACGCTTCTGGCATTTTTTTCAGTGAAGGATTCGGTGCAGCGTCGACACTGTCCGAGCAATCCTGCGTGACATTCCCATAAACAAGGTGTGTGGGCCCGACGGCATTAACGCACAGGTTGTTCATGATGATGCTGTGAGCTCGCTGTCCCATTGACTAGATTGTGCGACATTTCATTGATGCAAGGTGCCTTTCCTGAAAGGTGGAAACGGGCGAACGTCAACCCAATTCACAAAAAGGTAGCGCTAAAAGTCCGGCAAATTACAGATCAGTGTCCCTGATTCCATTATTCGGAAAGGTTCTTGGAAGGATATTACGCACAAGCCTGCTGAGTCACGTGGGCCCGGCTATGTCAGGTGCACAGCACGGTTTCGTCGCGCGGCGGTCTTGTGCGACAAATCTTGCAACACTTCTAAGCACAGCATGGGACTCCATTTCTGCAAGCACGCAAACAGGTTGTATCTACACCGACTATGCCGCGGCATTTCAAAGCATACATCACTCTCCCTTGCTACACAAGTTTCAAAAATTATTTCATATAGCTGAGTCAGCATTAAGATGGTTCTCGTTCTACATACACAACAGACAGTGAGTGAGTGATTGTGAATGGTAAATGTTCATACTGGGCAGCGGTTTGCTCCGGTACTCCTGAAGGTGAGTTGTTATCGTCCTCTACTATTCCCGGTGTGTATTAAATACCTTCCTGATCAAATAAATTCTCCCTGATTGATGTTCGCCGATGATATCAAAATTTGCCGCAGAATCGCCTGTACAGCCGATGCAGTCTTCTCATAAGAGGATTTACACAGGCTGCGCAGTAGGTTTCAAAATTGGAAGCTAAATTTGAACCCCAACAAGTGCAAATCATTACCAATGGCGGTGAAGAAATTTCCAATTGAAACTGCCTATGTCATTGAAGACACTGTCCTCGAGCATGCGAACACCATTCGGAACTTGGGCGTCATTTTTGATCATATATTACACCATTACGTTTGGCCCTCACATCGACAGCATCGTAAAAAAAATGTCAACAGGGCACTCGGTTTCTTGGCGGTGTTTTCAAAAAGTACAAACTGGAGGATATTTCAGCCAGCCGTCTACACATAAGTCGTACTACGCAACAGTCTGATCAGTGCTCGAGTACTGTAGCATTATTTGGGCAGGGGCAGCCAAAGTTCATGAGGATGGAGTTGACATAGTTCAGCACAATTCTTCATGTGGCTGAACGCACAGTCCCTTTCAGAAACTGCTTCACGCACTGCTGTATGCAAGCTTTCTGAATCATTTTAAAATGATTATGTCAAAGGTACGAAGGGTGCAAAATGACCTCATGTTCGTTCGCTATGTGTACCATGATAGGATTGACTCGCCATTCTTGATAACTTCATTCTCATTGCCTATGCCTGTGTGAATCGTTCGGCAGCTGTCCCTCTTCCACGTGTCCTATGCGCGGGTGGGTATCGTAAGGGATGACCTATTTGTAAGAATTCCTCGAGCGGTACACGAATATCGCAGAACATGTTCGGGCGCTGATTTTGGTAATGACGTTTTCTTCCGTTCCGGACAAATGTGACTGGATATGTGCGCATTCTGTAGTATATTTATGCTTGCGATTTAGTGCGTTGTATGAAAACCGTGCGTATGCATGTGTGCATTCGTGACTTGGTCTATTAATGAGATTTCCCGTCGACGATCGAACAAATGAGCACAAATACAAATACAAAAAAACAAGTATGGGTGCATAGGCAGATGCTTACTTAAAAATGAAAAAATAGCAAAATGCTGCTATCTCAGATATGGCTTCTAGGTTAATTGAACATTAGAGCTGGAATAAATGTATGTTATGACTGTGTAACATGCATAGGTAATGTAATTTTGTTGTATACATTTGTTATAAAGGCTGATATCGGGTGCACTGTGGGCATGTGCATCTCCCCCCCCCCCCCATGATAGGTGGCGCACCTCTGACCGGGAAAAGCTGGAGTGCTCCCCACTCTACATTTTTTTCAACCAGAGGCTGAAAGGAGGAAAAGGCGGAAAAGGAGGAAGGAAAAGGCGCCCCTCCAGGTAGTTTCGCAGTGGCGCCCCTCCGAAGAAATGGCGCCTCTCTAGACATGTGCCCTCCCGTGATAATTCCTGGATCCGCCTCTGTTTTGTTGCTGCTCAATTTCCTTTGAACACCCGAAGTATGTGTAGTGACAAATCACGTCCTCTTAAAACCACGTTGCGCGAATCCTGGATCCACCACCCTATCCGGGAATTCCAGTCCAACGGCGGAATTTTGATGAGAGTTTTACGTGCAGCCAATGTATCGACACAGCCACCCCGGTGCTACATCCCCGGCTATATCTAGCCAGTTGCCAACTGACCATGTACGCGAGCGTACGCGAGCGCGTGAAACGACTCGAACCCCTGTCTTGCTCGAACAGGAAAGACCAATGCAGGCCGACGCTCTAACCAACTGAATTATCGGGGCGGCATTGGAGTGTCACAAAGATCTGAAACGAGGATCACGCGACACATGCGTATGCGGATTTCTCGCAGATGGTGGGTGCTGCGCAGATGGCGTTGAGCGATATTTTGCGAATTTCCATTCGTCCCGCTGTGTTGGTTTCCCTTGCTTTTTCCTGTAAGTTGATGTGCCTAAGGATTCGAGGGGACATTTTTACATCTTTCAAAGGTGATTAATGTATATGCTGTCAAGGATGAAACATGAGGAATACTTTTCGGAGGAGAGTTCGCTTGATAATTATTTTTCGTAACTGGGTTAATTTAATCCGTGTTCATACCGAAATGTGACGATAACCCCCGGTATAGGTGACTCCGCAGGGAACGAAATTCTATGAAGAAGCTTAATAAAATTCGGTTCCGAAATGATCCAAAACAGGCGTGTAATACTCAGCATGGGACGTGGGATAATATAGACATTTGCACCATTACGTACCTCAAATTCTCCCTTTTCGATTCGCTAATCCCGCCATTACGAAGGTCGGCTATTGGCACGTCACGTGCCTCCGAGGTCTCTATTTTTGCTCTGATCAGTACGTTACGTTTACGTAATACGTGAAACATAGCATGAGTAAGGAAAGGAATAGGTGAGTAGGTAAGGAATGGAGTGATTCTGGAATAATTCCCCATTTGCATGCGGCATGGACGCATCTATTATTATTTTTAAATCACTTTGTTCTCTCTTCAACAGAAAGGTCGCTTCATTAGTTGTAGAATGGTGCAAGGTATGACGAAATCGGTTGCGAAACATAGGAACGGTAAGGTCTGGAATATATCCAGATTTCCAGTTTTGTGACTCCTGTATTCAAATTTGCCAGAATATTCAGGATTTCATTTTACAGAAATGTAGATCACGTCAAAAGAAATCAATTCCGTTTTCCGTCAGAAAGTCGGTCGGCTAATTTTCGAGATCCCATCGAGATCCCATGGGCACTATGTGACGAGCTTCGCTGCCCAGCAATAGGGCTAAGTGATCATTTCAAGATGCTGAAAACATCAGCATGTTAGCACAGCATTTCAGGCACAACCGCGGAGATTCGTCATAAATAGGGGACACAAACATGCTCCACCACTCGTAGGTTAGGCTGTAGTCCAGACTCATGTTCACTAATCTGCATACCGTGCACTGGAGCTAATGCAATATATTTGACCCGCGAAGTCAGGAAATCCTGAAGCCAGGGGTGAAGGTATCGTGGAAGTGGTTGATATGCCAGTTGTTTCGAACTCACTTCCTGCAAGCTATCGTTGAACTGGAAAAAGATGGCAGAGTCCAGTAATGCTCCGATGAGCTCAAGCCGCATAGGAAGTGGCCAATCTCGTGCATATTAAAAGCTCTAATAATTGAAGGAGTTCCTACGAAGGTTGGCGGGGCTTCAGTTCAGTTCCACCCCCACCCTCTCCCCCACCTCACCTCCCGCAGGCTATGGGACACTCCGCCTACGCTTCCTATTAGCTCTGAGGAAGCATTCAGTATGAGCGGGCTCAAGCGTCGAGACGAAAGCATCTCCCCGCCTCCGACGTCTGCCGATTGGCTGTCATAAAAGTGGGCGTGGCGTGCATCTCAGCACGCACGCTGGTCCCGCACAGAAACTCTACCGATCTCTGTTCTGGATCGGCATGTGGAAATTGGCGTCTGCACTGAAACACCTGACGCCGACCAGTGGCGTCGGACACACGCTCATCGAAGGCCGAGGAGCGTCCGTTGAAGGCCCAGACAAGTCCGCCGCAAACGCTGCCCTGTCCGCTGAAGGCCCAGACACTTCGCCGCAGGCGCTGCCCCGTCCGCTGAAGGCCCAGGAACGTCCGCCGAAGGCCCAGGAACGTCCGCCGAAGAGCCAGGAACGTCTGCTAATGACACTGGCACGGGTGAAGGCCAGCGACAGTTCGCTGAAAGACTAAGAACGTCCGCTGAGGGGCCGGGCACGTCGGCTGAAGAGGCCGAGCGCGGTGGACTGTGTGCGTAGTGGCCGGCGGGGCCGGAAGTGTAGCGCTCGCGACTGACCTGGGTGGCGGCTGCGGGGCCGACCCCGCCGCCGGCCAGCAGCCTTCGGGCGCCACCGTGCCGCTTCGGCATGGCCACGTCCAGCCGAACAGAGGCGCTCAGCTTCAGCATCGAGCACATCCTGCGCCTGGACAGCTCGACCAGAGGCACAGGTAGGTCGAGAAGGAATCGCGTCGACGGCAGCACCAAAAGCAGGCAGCAGCAGAGCAGCGGGTCACGAGGCCGTGATAAGCTAAACGATAGACACCACTGATTCAAGCTGAGCTTTTGGTGCTTTGCTTTGCGACATTGCTTTGCGACATATTTTGTGATTCCAGGTGATTCCACACCTTGATTTATGTTGTCGGCGGAAAGAAATATGTTAGCCACAGCAAATTAAACTCGGTTAAGACATCACTGAAAAGCTCATTTCAGTTGGTGTACAGCTTCCAGGAATGTTCGACATTACATGTTATTATCTGTTGGCGGTGCGTTATCAATAGATATACTTGCTTTGCTTGCAGTGTGGGTGGTCAGGCCCAGAGGGTGTGTACTTCCGCTGTAGGGGTCGAAGCGAGGGCACAGGTCGGCCAGTATGTGACGGAGCCATGGTTCGTGAACGAGTTGGCACGCTTCGTGCCAGCGACATTTTTTTCGGCGATTGTGATGTAACTGCGCTCGAGCCGTTATTGCATAGGGAGGAATGTATTAGGTAATGGACGAATGCAGTACTCCAATGCGCTCCTTTTCTTGGTCGGGGGCTGCGAAGTGAACATGCATTAGGATATCCAGCTGCACTGCATGAGCGGAAAGTCCGGGTGGTTTGGTTGGGGTCTGGGGCCACTGCTAGGAGCAACCTTAACATTAAGGCAATGACACATGCGATATATATTATTGTGGGAAATGCATTGTGAACCCTCGTTAAAGAAGAGGTATTCACTAGTGCTGCACTGGTACCGCCGGATCACGCCGGCTAGTTAATGCATCGAGCAATTGGGGAGTGTTGATCCCAGGCAGAGGCTAACTATAAAAAGCAACGGAATTAATAAGCGAACATATTTCAATGCATTCGGCTTGAAGTTATCGCCATAACGTTGTACGAAGACAGATAGCCAAATCATATGTGCCGAAGTTTGTATCCTCCACAAGCAGAGTGTCACCAGAATAAAATTGTATGGTAAATATCCAGAAGAGTTTAAACTAAGTCATACTCAGGGAACGAATTGAAGCCATTTCTCCTCTGGTGCGTTCCACGACAGATCGACCAATGCACTTCACCCCATAATTTTTGATTGAAACCAAAATTCGCTCACAGGGTAGTCTTTGGCTGTGAATAAGGCTGTGCAAATTTCAGCTCGATTCGGCTTACGGTTTTTAGCTATAGCCTCCGGCATTATTTTTAGGACAAATAACATGGGTTGGTTTGACGATGGATATCTCATCAATAAGAATGGGAAATGGTGACAAATTATATATATTTCAGAAGAAAAATGATCAACTAAAACATTTCCAAAATAAAATATCCGTATTTCGTACATTTGACCTCGTGACCTCGTGACCTCATGACCTCGTGACCTCATGACCTCGTGACCTCATGACCACCCGTGACCCATAGCCTATCGAAATTGACAAATTTGACGGCGGAAGCAAAAGTGGGCATGATTGCGCTTAACAAGCGAGTAAAAAAAATGTAATGTGTTCTTATAAATATTCGATGTAGCTGTCCGTTCTTCATGACTTTTTGCGATTTTGCGTTTTCCGGGTTGGAAGGATTTCGTGTAAGCTTTCTTTCATTGGAAAGCTACATGAGGTAGAACAATGGCATACGGACATGTGATTGGAAAAGGTTTTTTCTAAGATAAAAATGATCCTACCTTTTTAATGTAGATCTTATACTTTCCCTTAAAAACGATCACGATTTCAAGGCCACGAGTTACCGATAGGTCACCCATTGGATTATTTACGCGTAGCGATGCGTACTTCGCGTACTTCGGAACAACTGATATGTATTGAATAACATCAAACATGGAAACAACGCAACCCGACCCTATTGAATCAGGCTCTATTACCTAAATATTGCATCTGGCGCAGTAGTTAGATACCTATAACAAACATCAGGATGACTTTGTGTCAGCGATCAAGTGCTAGGCAGGTTTATCATCTTGTGCTGAAGAAAAAGCTCTGCGTCTCTGTGGACTGCTGATGACAATGTGTTAAATGAAAATAAAAGCAGAGGTGTTTGTCTCGCGTATGTCTTCCCTCGTACCCCATCCGTACTTCTTACATATATCAGTACTCCCCATCCGTACATAGCTCAATACTCTCCAGCCTGGTGGCGGTTCCGAGAGAGATAAAGGCGTCGGCGTTGATGCCAGCGGACAACAGAGGAGTTGACATCGAGAAGGAAACGATAAAAGGCTTGGCAGAGCCGGAGCAGTGTACGAATCAGTTTTCGAAAACGCCTGGTGAAAAAAGGACGTGGATAATTTTTTTTTCGAAGTACATATACGCCACAAGCAATTGTGATAGTCACCGTGTCGATTCTTATCGTCGCCATACACAGCGAATAAAAAAAATGTTGCTGAAGTACTAGTAAGCCCCATTGAAAACGTGAGCATCCTCACATTACCAGAGGTGTGGCTTTGTGTGTAAAATTTCCAATTTGAATTTTTTCAAACTTTAAAAAACATCTCCGATTTTTAAAGATTTTTTCCATAATCAGCGTCAGAAATGAAAAGAATGAAAAGGATAGAGCGATGGGAAACTTGATGCAAACAAAATTATGAACTCTGACATGCTTAGAAGAACAAAACATGCCAAAATCGACAAATATGTAAAATTCATTTTGCGGAAATGTTTGAACTCAAAATTGAGTTTCCATCAAAGAAAATACGTTCCGTTGGCTGCTGGCTATCTGTGCCTATTGAAAAGTCCAAGCTCCACAAATTTCTGAATGCATATGCAATTTCAAAATTAACTCGTTAAAAAAATATTATACATATTTTTAAAAAATAATTCCTGGACCAAAGCGATGTGCCAGGATGAGCTCTTTCAAACGCAATCTTAAAATCATTTGTCAATTGATATTTACTAGCTCAAAAAGCCATTTCCGAAAATCCAAGCTGTTTGCCCCGCTTTTATTACCAGATTTGATACCCTGCTAGGCGTTGCAGTGGACAGAAATCACAGAAAACGGCTTGAAAACGGCCTATGTCACCCATCGCCCAGAAATGCAACGTTGATAATGTTCCTTTTTCGGAATTTCCGAGAATATTTTGACAATTCGGTGCCCATGGCGCCAGATTCCATGTTCATCCCCAAAATTCGATTTCTACGAACTTCGAAATCGATGCCGTTCGTAACGATTTGGTTATCAAGCCAAATCGACGCCGTTTGATCTGCATTCATTTTCCCAACATATGTACCATTGTGCAGCACAGTGTCCCATGCGGAATGTCCACAGTGTCTCAAGAACGTGAATAATGAAGTCACATGAAGGTTGTGAAAATGATGTTTCCTGGCACAGCCTACGTGCACTGTGACAGCAAATAGTGGCTTGCAATAGGCGTTTGACTGTACGTCCATATAAATGATCCTCTGCAGGTGGAAATACAGCATAATTCTTTTTGTGATGTTAGCATGGTCGAATATGGTCAGACTGCATCGTTGTCATGTTTGATGGCATTCCTTACGTGTTGTAAGCAGTGGCGTCGCCACGAAATTCTTCCAGGGGGGCAATGTTGATAGGGGGCCTCCTGCTCCCCGAAAAGGGGCCCCCGCTGTGTTAGGGCCTCCTCTTGCTTTTTTAGGCTCTTAGTATGGTTCCCGAATGGGAACATGATTTCATATTGATGTCTTGTTTGTTCTTGGCATGGTATATAATTTACGCAAAGCGCAATAGCAAGAATCTTTTTTTTCGCTGAGAACCGAGCCATACCAGGGTATAAATAAGCAAATGGAGATAAATACGTCAGTGCCAAAACAAACCAATATCTTTATGCTTTATCGACGAGAAGAATCTTCCCGCTGGCCTCTAGGTTGTAGCGAGCTGGTGGGGCTCGTGCTGAGCATATCTTAAAGATATCTCCCATTGATCAACCCACTTCTTTGTTCACCAAGTTTAACTGAATATAGCTAGGTTCATCACTACTGTTAGTCATTCCCACCAGCTTGATCTCATAAACAAACTTAAACGATCATTTCTCAGTCCCAGGACAATAATTTCACGAAGGTGACAACAAGAAGTGGATTGAATTGGTTTTCTGATCGTCATCTTAGGGATTTATTATTTTTTTTCATAACATTTGGTGCTGGCTGCAAGGCACTTGGCACAGAAGCTAACCTAATAAATACTCCGCGAATAAATTAACGGCAAGAACAAGCATTGATGAACCATGCATCAATGGCAATGCAACAATGTAACAATGACAATGCATAAATAATGCACTGGAGTGGGACTCCTTTTTTCTTTTTGAGGCTTTCTTTTTCAAATTAGGTGCCTCCTCTCACGTTTTCGGGGACTCCTGTTCCGCGTTTTGATTCTATCTTTTCCCATTTTAAGGTTGGCCTCTTATCTCCTGGTGGACTCCTGTTCTCTCTTAGGTGGCTCCTCTTCCAAATTACACGCAACCTTTCCTATCTCAGTTACCTTGTCATTTCCTGGGAACCTTCTTACCCGTCTTGAAGCCTTCTTTCTCGCCTGGGAGCCATCCCTCTTATCTAATGGCCATTCTCTCCTATTTTAGGGGCTTCCTCGTACATCATAGGGTCTCTTTCCAATCTTATATCGTCCTCTTCCGTATTAGGTGCTTCCTGCCACTTTTCTGGATTATCCTTTTCTATCTTGGTGGAACCTTACCCGTTTCGGGGACTGCTTTTACGTCTCCGAAACCTCATCTCATATCCACTGGTTTCTCTTCCGTCTTAGGGCCTTCTCTCATTTTCTGAGGTCTCCCTTCCCGTATTGGGGCCTCCTTTGCAATCCTGGGGGCCTCCTTTGCAATCCTGAGGGCCTCCTTTGCAATCCTGGGGGCCTCCTTTGTAATCCTGGGGGCCTCCTTTGCAATCATGGGGGTCTCCTTTGCAATCCTGGGGGCCTCCTTTACAATCCTGTGGGCTTCCTTCGCAATTCTGAGGGCCTCCTTTACAATCCTAGGGGCCTCCTGTGCAATCTTGGGGCCTCCTTTGCAATCCTGGAGGCCTCCTTTTGCAATCCTGGGGGTCTCCTTTGCAATCCTGGAGTCCTCCTTTGTAATCCTGGGGGCCTCCGTTGCAATCCTGGTGCCTCCTTTGCAATCCTGGAGTCCTCCTTTGTAATCATGGGGCCTCCTTTGCAATCCTGAGGCCTCCTTTGCAATCCTGGTGTCCTCCTTTGCAATCCTGAGGGCCTCCTTTGCAATCCTGGAGTCCTCCTTTGTAATCCTGGAGGCCTCCTTTGCAATCCTGGGGCCTCCTTTGCAATCCTGGGGGCCTCCTTTGCATTCCCGGGGGCCTCCTTTGCAATCCTGGAGTCCTCCTTTGTAATCCTGGTGGCCTCCTTTGTAATCCTGGGGCCTCCTTTGCAATCCTGGGGCCTCCTTTGCAATCCTGGGGGCCTCCTTTGCAATCCTGGAGTCCTCCTTTGAAATCCTGGTGGTCTCCTTTGCAATCCTGGGAGCCTCTTTTGCAATCCTGGGGCCTCCTTTGCAATCTTGGGGGCCTCCTTTGCAATCCTGGGGGCCTCCTTTGCAATCCTGGAGGCCTCCTTTGCAATCGTGAGGGCCTCCTTTGCAATCCTGGAGGCCTCCTTTGCAATCGTGAGGGCCTCCTTTGCATTCCTGGGGGTCTTCTTTGCAATCCTGGAGTCCTCCTTTGCAAACCTGGGGGCCTCCTTTGCAATCCTGGGGGCTTCCTTTGCAATCCTGGGGGCCTCCTTTTCAATCCAGGGGGCCTCCTTTGTAATCATGGAGGCCTCCTTTGTAATCATGGAGGCCTCCTGTGCAATCCTGGGGGCCTCCTTTGCAATCTTGGGGGCCTCCTTTTCAATCATGGGGGCCTCCTTTGTAATCATGGAGGCCTCCTTTGCAATCCTGGGGCCTCCTTTGCAATCCTGTGGGCCTCCTTTGTAATCCTGGAGGCCTCCTTTGCAATCCTGGGGGCCTCCTTTGCATTCCTGGGGACCTCCTTTGCAATCCTTGAGTCCTCCTTTGCAAACCTGGGGGCCTCCTTTGCAATCCTGCGGGCCTCCTTTGCAATCCTGGGGGCCTCCTTTTCAATCCTGGGGGCCTCCTTTGTAATCCTGGAGGCCTCCTTTGCAATCCTGGGGGCCTCCTTTGCAATCCTGGGGGCATCCTTTGCATTCCTGGGGGCCTCCGTGCCAATTGTTGGCACTCTCGTGATTTCTGGGGCCTCCTATCCTCTCCTAGGTGACTCCTTCTTCAAATTAGGGGCCTCCTCTCACGTCTTGGAGGCCTCCTCTCGTGTCTCGTCGGCCTCATTGCTCACTTTTTTCCTGTGTATTTCCGGATAGGGGCCTCCTCAAATTTCAGGGGGCGGCGCCCCCCTGTTTGACGGCAGGGGGGCGACTGCCCCCCCTGCCCCCCGGTGGCGACGCCCTTGGTTGTAAGTAACTATCAGATGTTCTGAAGTAAAGTACGCCGCTACACGGAAATAAGCTACCGTAGCTATTTCCGTATAGTGTCGCCATAGTGTCGGCGACACTATGGTGATCATAAAATGTTAAACCCTTGTTAAGGAAGCTAAAAGAGCTACATTGTAGTCCTACAAATGTGCAAGTTGGAAAAGCAAGTTCTCATCATCTGATGTTTATTTCGTTGTTCTATCCCATCGCTGTTCTATTATGCACTGCTTAGTGCAGTGCAGTAATGTGCAATAATCTGCAATATGCAGGGAGTGCCTAAAACGTGAGCAATGAAACCACAGGAAGCTTGTAAAAGGTTCATATATTCAGGAACACATTATGCATACCGTGACAAAAATGAGTGTGTTTGCATCATAATAGGGATTCGACTGTACGTCCACGCAAATGATGCCTACAGGTAGCATGAAAGCATAATTGTACTTCTTGTTGTGAGGCCAGCATGATCAGATGTTTCCATTACCAGACTACCAGATATTCCGAAGTAAAATTACGTCGTCACGCGTAGATAAACTTATGGATGACCTATCGGTAATACCTTCTGACCGGCGGTGGCAGTGCGCTGTATCCAAGGTGCCATGCTGCACTGCCAGTGTGGCACGTACTGATTGCCTGCAGCCGACTTACCCATGAGCGAAGGCGTCACTTCCTACCTTGAGACTTACGTGAATAAGTTTTTAATATTTTTGTGTGAAGCAAACGTTTTATATCACCCCTTTTTATTTCATTGTTCGATCCCGCGTAGTTTTCCAACGAGAGACAACTTATCCCAAATCCGTCCATTCCGAAAATCGGAAAATCATAGAAACCATGGAGAACGGACGCCTATATGGGATATTTAAAAGCAAAACACATTTATTGTATTTTTTGATACGACAGTCGAATAATGCCCGTTTGTATTTCCGCCATCAAATTTATCCATTTCAATGGGTTAGGGGTTACAGAAGGTCACGAGATCACAATGTCATGGGGCCACGAGGTCAAATGTGAGAAATGTTGATATTTAATCAGGGATGTGTTTTCCTTAATCATTTTCTTCTCAAACGTGCATAATATGTCACACTTTTTCTTCATCATCGATGAGATATATATCGTCAAAGATACCCTTGTTGTGTGACCTCAAAATACTGCCGGATGCTATAACTCCGAAATCGTTAGTCGGATGGGGCTAAAACTTGTTCAGGCGTGTTCAGAGCACAATACTACCCTGCGCACCAATTTTTCCACAAATACAAATTTATGGGGTGTAAAATGGGAAAATTCTTGGTCGACCTGTCGTGGAACGTACCCTCTGCATCGTCATGGGGTTGATATTGTCATAGTTAGACGGAAGAAGCGATGCCGGCCTCCATCCTGCTGCAGTGGAGTTGTGCTCCAGCTGGGAGCCCCAGAACTTCTTGTGGCTTGAGTGATATTCTGAGAAACCTCGTCCGGGTGACGGGTATTTGGTTCGAAAGAATTGCTGCTAACTGACCTCTATTAACCCGGCAGTCACTGGCGTATTTGCATTCACACGAGTCACGGGGGATTCCCCCCCCCCACCCTGTATCTTCGCAGCCAATGTACCGATTACGCCTATTCAAACGGCACTAGATAACTAGATAACTTAAATGTATATAATATGTAAATAACTTTCACGGAGAGAAAGTATGTTGTGTTTACCTGCAGGTTACCGGTGAGGTCACAGGTCACGTCAAGTAAATTGATTTGATTGTTTTTGATAGCTCACATTCTCAGCGAAAACCAGAGCATTAGGGTAATATATATAGGGTTAGGGTAATATAATCCCAGCTGCGGTTGAATGCGTACGGTGTGCACCTACAACTACCCATGTAAAAACTTTCTGGCTTCGGGTCAAGTAAAGTCACTTGAGTCAAATTCCATGTCAAATTGCCGTGTTGATTCACCATGCAATGTAATTCATGTTCTCGGACACATTTTCGCAATAATCTGCAAAACCAACATAATATTCGTATATGCTACGGAATTCCGCATATCGGTATAATCTGGCAAGCCATCTGTGAGGTCACGGTTATGTCAAGTACAATATTTGAGTGCAGGGGTGTCGATTTGTTAAAAACATTGGGGGGCCGAAGTGCCAACGCACTGGACCCCCCCCCCCAACCAAAAACTCATCGGATTTCGCCCACTATATTTTCAGATCTCAGAAATTCTGTTTATTTATTCCACGATGTGTATGTTTATGTTTATTCAGCATCCTCACCAACGGGGAAAATCGTCCAATAACTGGTGAAGTCACATAATTAAAAGATCAGTGCACAGTATATGTCAACATAACAACTCTGAGTAATAGCATGCGACTGCCGTGCCATATAGTGGGCTCGGATCTATCGTCACCGTCACCGTCACCGCTGCCCTCCTCCTCACACCACACACCAACAAACACACACCGGCTTAAATAAAAATACTTCAGCGATCAGATGCAGGCTAAAACACACCGGCCCTGATGGAGCATCAGAGCACAGCAGCCCTGAACTGTGATGACGATGGGTGAAAGTATTTCCTTGGTGCCTAACATTAGGGAGGGGCATTTTTCCCTTCAGTATGCCACTGCGGCTGCTCAACGTGTTTTTTGCGCAGATTGCACGATCGATAGTAGAAAGGCCTTTCGCATAATTTTATTTCGGGGCCCATTCTGAATTTTCCGCTTCTCTGGTCGATTCGATAGAGTCCCCTTGTGATTTTTGTGGTGAAGTCCATTTTTTGTAAGCCCCCTGCAGGATATTTTTGGACCCCGGTACGATTCTTCGGGCTCCCGGTGCGTTTTTTGTTCCCGAACAGGTTTCTTTTCCGGCGTCCGACGACTTCTTATTTTGTGGATCCTTGACGCAATTTTTGTGTCCGCAGGGTGACATTCCGAGTATATATTGGTTCTTGGGAAGCTAGCTGCGACTTGTGGGGCTCCGGCGCAACGTTTTGGCCCCAGTGAGATTTTCAAGAGAAGCGGCGTGACAATTTTTTGGTCTAAGTACGATTTTTGGGGCCCCCGTGGTCACTTATTGGGATCCCTTGCGCGAGTTTTAGTGGCTACGACACGTTTTTGGGGTCCCAACACGTTTTATGGGCTTTTGGAGCCATTGTTGAGATCCCAGATTGATTTTCCGTGTCACGGCTGTTTTTCATTTCCCCGGCTTCATTTGTTGGGTGACCTCAACGAGACTTTTAGAGCCCCGGTGCGACCTGTCATGCCTTTAGCGTGATTTTCAGGGGCCCGGGTGAAAATTCTTAGAACCCCAGTCTCAGCGTGATTTTCAGGAGGCCCGGCTCGACCGTTTGTGGCTCCCGTCGTGATTTTCTTTAACCCCGGCACGACTATGTTTGCGACCCCAGCGTGATTTTCAGGGGCCCAGGTGCAAACTTTTCAGGCCCCAGCGTCATTATCAGGGGCCCCTGCGCCACTTGAGGGGCCCCCAATGTGATTTTTCTGAGCCCCGGTGCGATTTTTGGTGGACAAAGCGGGATTTTTATGGAGCATGGCGCATTTTTCTTTCCTGAGCTCGTCGGATTCTTGAGGGCCCCACAACCTGTCAGGAGGGGGGGGGGGGAACCTGCCCACAATGCCCCCCCCCCCCATTCGGTATGTCGCTGTGCCATGCAATGATGCAACATAAGAATCCAGGAATAGTTCATCTGTTTCATCACTCACATGTGATTTCAACTCCCCAGTTTTCCGACAGTTTGAGGAAAGTCAAACATCTGCTACATGGATCGGCAAGGATGGATTATAAGGCAACAGGGATACCATGGAATTCAGATCATAGTAGCTATGCTGCAATACATACCTTCTTCCACAGGCTGCTTTGGAGATGGATGCACTCCTGAAGTTTGGTCAGGGTTGGAGTTGGAGGTGGATGGAGCAACACTGTGAAGGACATAACATATGGTTCAAAAGACTTCTGCTTACATTAACAATCCAGGGGATGAAGTAACATTTTCATTAATTGACTTCCATGGTGTCCTGAGTGAGTAGGACAATCGAGATGGGTTTCTGTGACATGTATTGTAGAAGTAATGTTATGATGTAGCTTTTAGACCCCAGTGGGAATGGTATGGATTCACTCATAAGTGAATTTGCAAACATACTGATATATCAGTTAACAACAATGCAGGGAGCTATATGATCAACATGGTCGATGTGCCCTAAAGCCCAAATAACTAAATAAAATCGCAGGGAATCTGCTGCATAACATTTCGCCCATAAATTAGCCATGATATATGGCATCATACTTCCCATGCAATTTAGAATAGTGAGCTTTATTTTGTGTACAAACATCAGTACCTTAGAAGTGTTAATTAAACGTTACACACATCAGTTCCTTACAAGTGTCAGCAATACATTTCCTTCATGCTCTTTAAATATGATTCAAGAGAGCACTGTCATCGATTTTAAACTTGCAAAAAAGAGTGGGCCACCTGGTGTTTTGAATGCTATTTGAGTGAATTTGCTGTCTTGTTAGTGAACTGACCACTTATTGAGATATAAGTACTTTAACTTCGCCTGCTTCTATCATGAAAATTTGTCATTTTCCAATACATCAGAAATCATCAGAATAACTTCTTGTCCACAAACCGGTGTATGCATTTCTATGAATTTATCATATTTATTAACACAAATGATGTAGATCTGATCTGCAAATTTGTAACTCAGAAAATGGTATCAGCACAGGATTCCATTCCTGAAAATATAGTACTTTCAACATGCTATTGTTCTTTGTGAAGCAATAAGTGCAATGCTCTCATGCAGCATGCAGATGGAGGTTCATCACGTGCACCAGGTAGCACAAAAAGAGGTATTATTGCAGTCTAAGGTAACCACAAGACAGGTTTTACACCCATTTTACCTCCACGAATCATTCAAAGGCGCTAGGTTTGGCCTAGTTACGTTAGGCTAGGCTTTTGTTGTAAGTTATTAAATATTGCAAAAAATAAGATTTTTCTTTTTTTATGTTTGTTATGCTAGGTTTTTTAAGTTAAAAATGTGTGAGAATAAAAAAAGTTTGGAAATTGTGCATTACAACAATATTTTCTTGCATGGAAGGCAAGAAGGTTAGGTAAGGTTAGGTAAGGTTATGTTACATCTTTTTTTTATCTGAACATTATTTTTCATACTAAAAAAACAGTTCAGGCAAAACAAAACTTTAAAAAAAAAAAAAAAAAACAGCTCAGGCTAGCTCAGGTTAGGCTTTTTAAGTTGAAAATATTTGAGATAAATTCCTCGAAAATTTCAATTACAAATAATTCATTTCTTGCATGGGAAGTTGTACAAGGTTCGGTAAGGTTATCTTACATCTTGTACATTATTTGTATGCTATATTACCTAACCCCACACCCTTTTTTGGTGTTATTTTACTCCCAATTGAAAAGCATGCATTTGCAGAGGAAAGGACACTAAATTTGTGCTTTTAGGTGGTTTATTAATATTTGTAAAGTTAAATTTCCAATGCAATGTTTATGAATGTCACTAAGCTGATTGGACCACTCATTTTCTGTGCAAATGCTTACTTTCCAGGTGGTGAGTAAAATAACATTAAAAAACTGACTTTGAGTTAGGTAACATAGCATAAAAAGAAATACATTAAAAATGCAACATAACCTAACCTAACCTAGTCTAACCTGACTTTGGAGAAAACAATTGTAAAAACAAAATTGGAAAAATATCAAGCAATTTATTTTCTTGAAATTTTACAAATGAAAAAACCTAACCCAACCTCACCTAACCATAATTATTGTGCTTTAAGGTGGTAATAAGACAAGTTCTTACACATTTTCCTTCATAAGGCAAACAAATGGGCTAGGTTTGGCTATGTTAAGTTTGCAAACATATTTTGCAAAATTGTTCCAAAATTTAAAAGAAATGGAGCTTTTTCTTCAAAATCAGCATATGTTAGATTAGGTTAGGTTGGGTTTGGTTTTTTATTTTAAAAAAAATATATATTGCTTGAAATTTGTAAAATTTGATGTATTGGTTTTGTTTTTCTCCAAAGGGAGGTCAGGCTAGGCTAGGTTAGGTTATGTTGCATTAAAAAAAAATATATTTATTTTACCCTATGTCACCTAATTGATGGTGTTATTCTGCCTTTTTTGGTGTTATTTTGCTCACAACCTGAAAAGTAGGCATTTGTACAGAAAATGAGTGGTGCCATCTGCTGAGTCACATTCATAAATATTGCCTTGAAATGATACATTCCACGAATTCATAAAACACCTTAAAACACAAATTTACGAAAATGAGTGGTCACATGATGTTCATCACATTCCTAAACATTGCATTAAAAAACAATCAAGGAATCAGAAATTACCTTAGGCTGTAAATTTACCAAAAGGTGGGCAACCCCTGGGCGGAAATGCAATACTATGTGCCCCAATCCTGGAAAGGAAAAGCACTAAGAGCAGTGGAATGAAAATATTAATAAAAGTAAACCAAAAACAGCTCATCTTGAAGACAAACATGGTAGTTATGTGGTATTAACATAGAAATCCTGAGCACAAATCAGAAAAAGGCATGGACTGGACTTGTTCAAGCTTACCTACGAACTTCTTCAACTACTGCTCCTTTGGGAATGAAATATCAGCAAGCTATTTATTAACTGTTTAAAATCACACCAATCTGCAGATACATCAGAAGGTGTGAAGTACAAAAAACGAATCAGTACGACGTCACATGAGATTGGCCTCCGGATTAAACACTGCGCACAATTGCACCACAAATGTCTCACCTCCGTCACATGTGTCGACCACAACCTCAAATTTAGACGTGAGGCGCTGGGACTTCTGTAACTGGACTTTTTATCTTTGGATGCTACGATTTTGGGGAGGGTCTAAAATGGCCACTTTTTGCCTGATGGACGATCTCAGTCATTACGAAGTGGATGTCGATAAAAGTTGCAGAAATAGATGTTCTTTAATTAATGTAGTGGTTTTGACCTACAACCGTAATTAATAGTTATCTTTAAATGTCCTTAAATCGCCCCAAAATGGCGTTGAAACGCTGTAATCACAACAATAGAAAATGCCGGATGGGCGATCTCAGTAACTACTACACCGATTTTCGTGAAAATTGTTCTAAAATAAACTTCGACATCGATTTGGGGCCAGTTGAGTCATTGCCAACCGATATAAATAGGTAGAAAGCCACGAAATGAAGGATTGAAATTCGAGATTTGCCCGATGGACGATCTACGAAAGTAATTTACAGAAATGCGCCAAACACACACTGATCAATGTCTTTTCATCGTATTAGATCAGTTGAGGAAGTTAAGAGAACAATTAACATATGAAATGTAGAAATTCATCATATCACAATTCAACTAGAGATGGGTTACATCCAAAGTCAATTAGAGGTGGGTAATGGATTTGTTGTGTTGACCCATCTCTACCTTGAACCCATCTCTAATTGAATTGTGATATGATGGTTGGTTATTGGTTTTTTACGACACGTCGACCGTTGAGTCATATAGCGTCGCCAATCTCTCACGCCGATTGGTCGCGGGCGAAGAGTAGCGACAGGTGAGATTCGAACCCACAATCTTTCGATTGCGAGACGAGCATCTTACCCCTAGACCACTCGTCCCCTAAATTGTGATATGATGAATTTCTACATTTCATATGTTAATTTTTCTCTTAACTGCCTCAACTGATCTAATACGGTGAAAAGACATTGATCAGTGTGTGTTTGGCGCAATTCTGTAAATTACTTTCGTAGATCGTCCATCGGGCAAATCTCGAATTTCAATCCCTCATTTCGTGGCTTTCTACCTATTTATATCGGTTGGCAATGACTCAACTGGCCCCAAATCGATGTCGAAGTTTCTTTTAGAACCATTTTCACGAACATCGGTGTAGTAGTTACTGAGATCGTTCATCGGGCATTTTCTATTGTTGTGATTGCAGCGTTTCAACGCCATTTGGGGGAGATTTTAAGACGTTTAAATGAAAATATTAATTACGGTTGTAGGTCAAAACCACTACATTAATTAAAAGACATCGATTACTGTACCTTTCATCCCCATTCGCTTCGTAATTGCTGAGATCGTCCATCGGGAAAAAAAGTGGGCATTATAGACCCTCCCACGATTTTGGATGTTCTGAAGAACGCCCATCACGATTTGTGGCATTTCATGCGCGCTAGTATCTATTAAGTCTCTCCAGACACATTTGGTGATGGGCTTTGACCTTGTATAACTTACAAGGTTCATTTAGAAAGTCTTTGTAAGCTACGGCTTAGTACCTACCTGGTACCTACCTATTGCTTTCTTCAATAATAGCAATTATAATACAGTGTGCATGCAGCTTCTTGCTGACTTTTTTCATGGTATCATAAGCTGGCTGATATTTGGCTCACATGTGGCTCTTGGTGCAGGTTGACACTGGGGTGCTCCGTATCAATATTGAATATATGCACATTGTCATTGGGATATAGGTGGGTACCTAGATAAATATCAAGCTTATAGTGTGATGGGTTGGCTGCTGAAGATAAATATAGTTTGTATATCCACAATCTCAATGAAAACTGACTGTTGTTGACTGGACTGGATTGTGTGCAAGTTTGACAATGACTGGAAATTGAGAATGGAATTGTGTACCCTCCCCCCCCACTCCACACACACAAGGTTCAGTCGGATGAATAGAGTGAAATACCTTCTCCCAAACATTTTCACTTGGAGCGGTACAAGCAAGATTTCTCAATACCATGATTTAGTCCAAATGTTCCACGAACTTTAATTCCCCACCAAATCGTTTCCATAGCTCTTCCATTACCCTTAACCCCTAATGAGTTAAGGGTGGCTAAGTAGCGGGGGAATTTGTTGATGGCACAGCTGAATCGACCGTGAATCCACGCATATCAATTATTGGAGCATTGCATTCAGTTTGTATAGCCGTGCACCTTGAAGCAGAAGCGTACCGAAGGAGAGGGGCATTGGGGGCAGTTCCTCCCCCTGGGATGTGAGCCCCCAAGAATCGCGCCGGGGTTCGGAAAAATTGCATCAGGATCCCTAAAAATCCCGTTGGGTCCCTAAAAAATCGCACCTGAAACGTAAAAAAATTACATTGGTTGTCCCAAAAAGTCGCGCATGGGCCCCACACCATGACGCTGAGGCCACCAAAATCGCACCAAGTCCATGAAAATCACATTGTGGGCCCAAAATTCATTCCGGGGCCCTAAAAATGACGGTGAGGCTCCAGAAAGTCGGATCGGGCCCCGGAAAATGCCACTGGGGCCCCAAAATGTCGCACTGGGGACCCCGAAAAATCGCACCGGGGCTCCAGAAAATGACGCTGGGGGCCTGATAAGGTCTGGTTGGACGCTGCATATCACGCTGGGGCCTATGAAGTCTCGCTGGGGACCCTGAAAATGGCTTTGGTGCCCAAAAAGACTGCCTGGGCCCCTGAAAATCACGCCGGTGACTAAACGATCGGAACCAAGGACTATGAAAATCGCGCTAGGCACCAAAAATGTCAGAACGGCCTCCTAAAAGTGACACTGGGGGCCCAAAACCTCGTGCCGGGGTCTTTGAAAATCACGATGGGGTCCAAAAGGCTGGCTCCGCCCCTGAAAATCACGCTTGGGGCCCAAAAGGTCAGGCCAGGGCCCCTGAAAATCGGGCTGCGGCTCCCAAAAAGTCGGGCCGGGGTTCTTGATAATCAAGCTGGGAGCCTCAAACGTTCGCGCCAAAGCCCCCGAAAATCACGCTGTGTGACCAAAAAGGTCGTGCCAGTGTTCATAAAAATCACCATGGGGTCCCCAAAAGGTCGGACAGAGGCCCTGAAAATCACGCCGAGTCTGTGGGTAGCAAAATGTCGCGCCTGAACCCCTGAAAATCACGCTAGGGGATCGATAGGTCGAACCGAGGCACAAAAAGTGTCATCGGGACCACCAATAAAAAAAATGAAACCTGGGCAACGAAAAAAAAACAGTCCGGACATGGAAAATCGCTCTGTGGCCCCAAAAAAATGTTGGACCCCAGAAAAACATGTTGAGACCACTAAAACTCGCGCTAGGGATCCCAACAAATAACGATGGGGCACAAAATATCGCACTTGGATCCCAAAAATGTCGCTCCGCTGCTATTGAAGATTACACTGGATGCCCAAAAAAATTCGCCGGAGCCCCGCATGTCGCAGCTGGCTTCCCATAAATCAATTCCTACCAGCAATGTCAATCTGCGGCCACAACAATTGAATATAAAAAAAACGCGTCGGGTCCCGAAAAAGAAACGTGTTGGGGCATCGAAAAAAATGCACTGAGAGCCCGACGAATCGTACTGCGGCCCAACAATATTGCGTCGGGGGCTTACAAAATAGAATTCGACCAGAAAATGTATCGAATCGACCCGGCCACAAAAAAATAATCAGAACAGGTCCCGAAAGAAAATTATCCGAAGGGTCTTTTACTCTGAAGGGTACCATCGGCTGCAAAAAAAAACTCGTTGAGCAGCCGCAGTAGCGTACCAAAGAGGCAAATGCCTCCCCCACACTCCTGAAGGGGTAAGCTCCCAAGAATCGCGGCAGGGTCCCCAAAAATCGCACTGGGGCATCATAAATTATCGTCGGGCCCCCGGAATTTGCGTTAGCGTCGTGCTAAAAAATGAATGAATGGGCAGCAAAAACAACTCGCGCCGGGCTAAAAAATATGCGCTGGAGCCAGCCAAAATCGTGGTGGTGCCCAGCTAGGTACAACACGCCCCGCCAAATTGTGCCGGGCCCTCCAAATATCGCGCTCGGGACCCAAAATTCCCGTCGGTAGTCTCCAAAATTCGGGGACGAGTGGTCTAGGGGTAAGATGCTCGTCTCACAATCGAAATGTTGTGGGTTCGAGTCTCGCCTGTCGCTACTCTTCGCCCGCGACCAATCGGCGTGAGAGATTGGCGACGCTACATGGCTCAACGGTCGACGTGTCGTAAAACCAATAACCAACCACAAGTCTCCAAAATTCGGGTCAGGCCATCAAAAATTATCATCGGGGCTCCCAAATATTGGCGTCCATGGCCACAAATAAGCACAGCGTGGCCCCAAAAATGGTGTCGATATCCGACAAACCGGAGCCCTCCAAAATAAGGAGAGATACCAAAAATAAATGTCAGCGAGCCAGAAAAATCTCCCCGGAGCCCTAAACATACCGGCAGATGCCTGAAAAAAATATGCAAATGCTACGGCAGCGAAAAAAAACTACAGGAGCCAAAAAAATTGCGGCGGGATACAAAATATGGCGCCGGGTGTACGGAATATCAGGCCGGGACCCGGACTTTAAAAAATGCAGATGAAGTCACCAAAAATGGCCTCGAGCCCAAAAAACTAGTGTCGGTCCCCCCGGAACCACGCGACTGGGCCAGAAAATCTGCGCCGGGACCCCAAGAAATTATACCAAATGCCCCAGAATTGTGCTGGGGCCCCACAAATATGCGTCAGAAGCACCAAATAAACGCAGCGGGACCCTACGAGCGCAACGGGAGGACGAAAATGCACCGGGCCATCCAAAGCGTACCGTGTCTCGCAAAAAGCGGCAGTGTCTTATAACATGCGCTGCATAAATGAATAAATAAACACACCGGGAGATCTAAAAACACAACGGAGGCCCTCAAAGCACACTGGGAACATGAGACAGTGATAAATTATTCGTGAAATAGGGTGGAATATACCACTTTTTGAACAATCAATCGACATCCTTCTCCAAGAAATATCGACATCCTTCCTCATGATGTGTGCTTATGAAGTCTTCGTGTCTCCTTTCTAACAGTATCTCGTTCATAAGTATCATGCTCATGCTCTTGATAAGGGATTTTGATACACGAGCATTACGCAACGCAATTTCAGGTAGAGGGATTACCTATAATGTGAAATGGCATGCAATGCCAGTTATGGCATAGGTATTTTTTTGTCTCTATCCCGAATGTAGCTCTTCCTAAATTATGAATATCATAACAAATGATAAAGGTACACTCATACGTGCACCATCGGCTCAAATTTGAGTCTGAAAGACATCAAAAACATTTTAAATGACACTAATTCCATGGTAAATTTCGACATCATACTCTGCACGTTTCGACATCTCACATCTAACGAAAAACCATTATTTTAACGCTGCCATGAGACCACATGGGGGCCCCAAAAACAGACTAAGGCACTCAAAAGGCGACATGGCCCTAAAGGCCGGGCACTAAATAAACACATCGGGGTCTTCGAAACCGCGCCGATACCTAAAAAATATCGTCTGTGGACAAAAAAGCAACAAGACTCTAAAAAGAGCCCGGGTTCCAAAAATGTGTCGGATCCCTTAAAAACTTGGCTGGAGACATGAAGCGCATCAGTAGACGAGGAAAAACGCAACCATTCCAAAAAGAATACCTAGTTCGGACCACGGTTCGGTAGCCAATCTGGGAGCATATTTAACCAAAGAGATGAGGTGTATCAAAGCTAAGCGGGTCTCCGGATTTCTTAACCACCAGGAGATGTGGGAAGAAGAGAATTAATCATCGAAATGGGTTAATCGAAATTTTCCAGCGAACCCCCATACGAAACATTCCACACGTCAAATATAGAACAAGACTATCATTTGGCAGCAATTAGCAAGACGTAGGAGGCCTAGCAGAAACCGGAGAATTGCATGAAGTGTGGCGAATGCGCCAAATGCGCAAGGCGGGTGTACATGTGCACGAACTTTGGCGTTTTGGCGACCGGGCGTTATTAACGGGAATGTCTTAAATTAGCAAATTTTACTTTTTTTCAGTGATTTGTGCAGGTTTAAACTCAGCAGTGTGAGGTGACTTACCGAAAGAAAGAACAACATGGGGCGAGTTAGAGTTGAAATCTAGTGATTTAGAAACGATAATGGGAGAGGTAGACTGTGCCCCCTATCCAGGACAACTTGGTTGACCACTAATTATTTGATATAAAAAATAAAAATTGGTTCCCTTGAATGTAAATAGTAGGCGAAATCCGGGGATTTAAATAACGAGGGGAGGTGGGCCCCATCCAAATCCGTTTGCCCTCCCCCAGCGCAAGTCCTAGGTACGCCGCTGCCTTGAAGCATGTGTAAGGAATGAAAGTAACTTCAGATGTCACGTAGTCACCAAATTGTAACAGGAATTTTATCGGTGAAACACATGCGCCTTCCTTGTGCATACGAAAGCCAGTTAGATGTTAAAAGTTAGACGGCATGTGTAGTTTTGAGTGGAGAAAGCAGGACTTAAATCTGTAATAAGAATTTATTAAGGCTTCGAAAGCATGACAGTCAGGTCAGATCAGGTCGGGTCAGATGAATCAGGTCAAGTATCGCCAAGATGCTGACATGAACTCGCTGCTTGTATATGCCTGGAGTCAGGGGTGGATCCAGGAATTTTGATCAGGGGGCACCTTTTCTACTCTGGGCGCCATCGGTTGAAAACCTCGCTGAGCGAGGGAGGGGGTGCATTATAATGTCCTGGAGGGACGCCACATTCCCATCCGTGGGGACGGAGCACGTGCCTGCCCGGGGCACTGCCATGGGGTCCAAGATCCCGCAGAATATTTCCAATGCCTTGCATAAAAATGCCATTCAAGATGACCTTCCGGATGTTGCTCGAGGTAGGCACGAACACCAGACCCATCTAAGATCTTTAAAGTACAGTAATAATTGCTGAAATTATCCAAAGAACAAATACTGCATAACCATGTTCCTTTAAGCACTGACGACCAAATTTAAAAGTGATCGGAATCAAAATTTCTCAGCAACTTAGCAAGCTTTTTTACTTCAGAAATATTCAACGATAAATAACTATAAATTTCCGGGCATACGGATTTTGAAACTTTGGGATAGCCTCTGACTTGGAGATAAGTGTTCGGATATAAAGAAGCAGGTCGCAAAAATGTAAATGTTACTCATTTCTTGTCACGATAAGTCCGTCACAAAACCTGCCATCTCATCCACTTCCGGTCGTCACACCACGTCCGTTACGAAATGCTCCAGAGTAATGCTAATGTATATTAATGTCAAGACTAAGGCAATGCTGATGATTCAATTCAGTCTGGCAACACAGGCATTTCTATCATTTCATCATTCAGAACGTCATTACTTCCGGAAGATTAACTTCTGGTCTTCCTCGCTGCAAATTGAAGAGTGATGTTAAGTTTGTTTTCGGTATCCTCTGATAAGTCAACTCACACTGCTAAAATTACACCTGTACAAATCACTTAAAAATGTAAAACTCGTATTTCACGCATTTCAGTTCACAACACCTGATCGTCACCAAGCTAATGTTCGGTCACGTGCACATTTTCCTTGTTCATTCGACGCATTCGCCACACCTCGCGCGATTCTACGGTTTCTGCTAGGCCTCTTGCGTTTTGCTAATTGCTGCCACGTGATAGTATTGTGCCACATTTGACGTCATGGAATGCGTCTTATGGGGAAAATGCTATGAATTAAATTCAATGATTATTTCTCCTTTTCCAACCATATCTGATGGGAAAGGAATCTTGATACCCGGCTGACATTGGAGGCACCTCATCTCCTTGTTTAACACTCGCACGTCCGGCGGTCCGCGCCAACTTCGCATGTCCGGGGGGGGGGCAGATGTCTGCCCCCCCCCCCCTAAGATCTCGAGAACTATGCTAGGTAGCGACAAACGGAAAACGGCTTCTTTGGATAGCTGGTGACAAGCTCTATCGAAAGTATTTCGGTCATTTTCTCGCTCAGGTCAATATTTATGTCACTGGGTCATCATATGTCAAATTCGACCAGATCGGGTGGGACCCTCAGATATTGGCACATATCTCAGGACCTGTAACAGATAGAAACAAACTGCAAATGCTATTCGACAGCCCTTGAAATGTGCTATCGACATACGCTGCGTAATTTAAGGTCAGGTCAACAGATGGGTCACCGAAACAATGACCTCAGGTCAAGGTCATGGGGTAGAGTAGGGAGGTCATGTAATATATCAATCGACACGTCTTGGCGATACAAGCACAATGACGGCAATTGCAGCCTTCTAGCTCAATGCATTGCGATATAATGCGCAGAAATGTGCTAGTGATTTCAGGTGACCTCAGCTGACCTTGGTGGGGCCACTGAGCAAAAATGTCAGCGATAGCATTGCGAATAGCTTCCAACTACACGCCATAACGGTTGGAGGTCATTCCGAGAGCAAATATGTAACCAGGAAACATTTGTATATTTTTCCATAGGCCTATAATGGGTAAGCCATGGCCACGACCTGACCTCAGGTCAACGCTACGAAAAAACCGTGATATACATATTATAGACCCTAATAAGATCATGACGTGATATAAGTTTGAAATAAATCGCCCGATTATTGTGGGAGTGATGCCACCTAGAACTCGGAGGGACGTTAGGTCACTTCGCCTGACCTGGTGACCTGACTTGAGATGACCCAGGGTCAAAAATTTATGAGGATATGCGGAAAAGACCAATGAGCAGCCATGCGAGGTTTGGCCTTGCTACCCCGATTAGTATGGCGGCAAAGTAGGAAAAACCGCAGGGGGGGCAGATATCTGCCCCCCCGGACGTGCGCGGGTTAAAAGATTGACATCCGGCCATGCATGGTGACATCATAGTGATGTCATAAGCGAAGTCCATGGGTGCTCATATATCGGATAATTATTAGTTAGTGTTTGATATGCGAGCATTCTGCACTGTAAATATGGCCTAATAATTGCTACCCAGAACAAATCCAAGATCTCCTTGTCCTAAGTGGGTGAAATTATGCCAAAACGTATCCATAATATATGACACACAGATATAATCTGGGTCTCTGAAGAGTGAAGGCACGTCGAGCCGCGCACCCGTCGTCAGACGTAGCCGAACCACACCCCCACGTGGCTGATCCACGACAAGACCCAGTCTCTCCCGGAACTGCCGCTGTAATTTCTTATTCCTTTCTTTCACAAATATCTTGTTTTCTTCGCCAGACACCGCCCACACTTTGACCTTCAGTCGGTAAGATATGTGGAGAAGGCACCCAAAGCATCGAATCCAGGCATGCATAGTTGAGAGACCGAGCTGGCATGTACCCTCGCGGGCAGGTCGAGCCGCAGCAGCAGACAGGTCATTCATCTGACGAGGTGTACACCCACAGATGGTGCATGCCATGCTGCTTCCGGTATTGGTCAGAGCGTTCGGCACCTTGCCGTCAATCATGGTGAGTTGAAGATTGTACGCCACTATGAGACTGGTGCCGTCTGTTGCGGTGACGCAAGTCTGCCTCAGTAGACTTATCTCGGATTCAACACTGTCTCGTTCTTTCCGGGAGGTCCCTGCTGTCTCGCGCTTGTACTGGATCCGCAACGGCCGGCTGAAGCGGGTTGAAGACGGCGTTAGGTTGGTTCAGACGCAAGTGCCACCAACCGTCAGTTGCAAAGGCACCAGAGTGGCACAGAACAGATTTTGTTCTGCAGCTTTATTACCATCTCCCATCTGTTTGTATACAGATTGCTCTGTGGCCCCGTCAAATCTCCATTTGACGTGAAGCACCTCCGAAGTGTTGGTGCTGGATGACGTCGACGGCTGGTGAGTAGCTGAAGCTGAGTCGGTACGGACGACAGACGGCAGACATGCCACCAGCCGCTGCATCGTATGATACAGGAGAGCCTGCAGTGTCACCTTAGCTGACGTCTCGGTGAATTGCATGCTGCTGGATGCCAGATGGCACTCTACCTTGGCCTCATGCACCTTTCCATAGGCGGGCAGGATGTCTGCCTTCGCCGCATCATTCGTCACTCGGCGGACCATATGGTAGCCGTGCACAGACAAGCCAACTGACACATACATTGCCAGCGCCCGGTCTCCTGAAGCGCACTTAGGATGGCTCACTTTAGAGTTTCTGAGAGCCCAGCGAATCTTGCTGGATCGATTAAGTGATGCCCCCACCTGTCGTAGCACGAAAGCCACGTCCTCCATGCCCTCAGTACGAGCACTTTGCCTGGCAGTCTCCACGAGCTGCAGAGAACTGTGCTGCCGAGCAACTCTTGAGGAGGCCCGACGCGCTGAGCTGATCGTAGATTCTAGCTGGTCGCCTTCGCGCTCCCTCCACGGCGTCGTCATTAAAGCGGGTCTTGGCTTCATCATCACTCACGACGTGGTCATCACGCTTCAGGGGTACAGAGAACACTTCGTTTCCCGAAAGATAAGTCGCAAACTGACTTCTGAATTTATCCTGGGCTCGCTTACATAACCGACTTTCCTTTAAGTTCTTTGCGATCAAGTCGGACGCGATTTTCATGTCCACAATCGAGGACTCACTCGGGACAAAGCCCTGAGGGATTTTCTCCATAGCCAACTGCAAACTATAATTAAACACATAAGCATAATAGTGTTCACGCCCAAACGCTTTTTCACTGGATAACAAATCTACTAATTTATATCTTCTGACGCGCACCTCCATGCTCACTGTACGCAAAATCAAACAACACTGGCCCGACCCTTACAGCCAAGGACAACTTTCCTGCCATGGGAAACGCTGTGCGTGGCCTATCTCGACTCAGTCGCCTCGTCAGTTAGGGAAGTTGTTTTGGCATAGCGACCGCTGGATCAGGTTACCCGGTCAGAACACCCCGCCAGCCGGCGCGTCGCGGCGTCCGGCTCGGGCTTCCCCGTGCCGCCCGGGCTGGCCACCGCACCGCACCGAGGCCTGCCGGGATACAATTGATCACTACCGGTGTTAGAGCAGCTAGGTGCAGCTGAAACTTACGGTACATATAGACAAAGGATCCCTGATTTCATTGGGATTGGTCTCTGGTTGTGCGCTGTTGTGCGTTTTTTTAAAACCTTATTTGAACTTGGAGGTACTAAAAAGTTGAACGACTATTGAAATGACTTATTGTTTGATACAAAATAGCAAATTGTGAATAGTGCTATGCCTTTTTGAATTGCTCATCGCATTGAGAATGTTCTCAGCTATCATTTCATATCTCACTTGCCCAGGTTTTTAGAATGCATCTTACTTTTATCAGTCGTCAAACTCCGACAACATTTGTGTACATGCGCATCGTTTTTTTCACACGCAATGTTGTCCATGTTCATGGACTTGTTACTATATCAAATGTTGTGAAAATCTTCCTAAAAACTGTGACCAGGTGTGCTTCAAGCATTTGCTGATGCAATGGCGCCACAAATATAGCATTACAAAATAGGCGAGAAATGCATTTATGGCCAGTTTTTTTTCTCTGAGTTTATCACACTGTGCACTGGTCGGATCAATTCGCCCATCAATGAGGATGCAGAATTGGAACTTCATCATACTTGTTCTGAACCTTCGCTTCAGGCTCAGGGTCAGTTTCAGGGATGAGCTCAACTTCAGGGCAATGTCATCCTCAAAACCATTTCTTTCCAATCCCAGATCCTGATCACGATTTGCCAAAAATATCTTAACATCCTTCCTGACTGCTTTCTCTGCTGCTGCATAATTTTTCTCCTTGCTCTTTCTCCTTTTCTCTGCCCTCTTTTCCATGTCCTGCCTTTCTAATGTCCTCACATCTCTCTCTCTCTCTCTCTCTCTCTCTCTCTCTCTCTCTCTCTCTCTCTCTCTCTCTCTCTCTCTCTCTCTCTCTCTCTCTCTCTCTCTCTCTCTCTCTCTCTCTCTCTCTCTCTCTCTCTATATATCTCTCTCTCTCTCTCTCTCTCTATATATATATATATATATATATATATATATATATATATATATATATATATATATATATATATATATATATATATATATATATATATATATATATATATATATATATATATATATATATATATATATATATATATATATATATATATATATATATATATATATATATATATATATATATATATATATATATATATATATATATATATATATATATATATATATATATATATATATATATATATATATATATATATATATATATATATATATATATATATATATATATATATATATATATATATATATATATATATATATATATATATATATATATATATATATATATATATATATATATATATATATATATATATATATATATATATATATATATATATATATATATATATATATATATATATATATATATATATATATATATATATATATATATATATATATATATATATATATATATATATATATATATATATATATATATATATATATATATATATATATATATATATATATATATATATATATATATATATATATATATATATATATATATATATATATATATATATATATATATATATATATATATATATATATATATATATATATATATATATATATATATATATATATATATATATATATATATATATATATATATATATATATATATATATATATATATATATATATATATATATATATATATATATATATATATATATATATATATATATATATATATATATATATATATATATATATATATATATATATATATATATATATATATATATATATATATATATATATATATATATATATATATATATATATATATATATATATATATATATATATATATATATATATATATATATATATATATATATATATATATATCTCTCTCTCTCTCTCTCTCTCTCTCTCTCTCTCTCTCTCTCTCTCTCTCTCTCTCTCTCTCTCTCTCTCTCTCTCTCTTGTGCCGTGGCAAATGAGGGCTTCCAGCTTGGTGGGATTCTTTACTTCTAACTTTCTCTTTCTGCCCATTGACGATAGCAAGATCTTTTACAGGAACCTTTTATCTCTGCTACAGGAACAGTTAATATGGGTTTGGATGTCACAGCCCTCACAGCCTCCCCCTCATAACTGGTAATTTGCCACTTGCAAGTCAAAATATAAAATGCCATGTCAAACTTCACTACGGACCTCTCTTCGGCATCAAGTTTGCCCTTCCCAAGAGAACACTGCACTGCCGAATTCTAAACCTCGCTGAACTAGGATATGATGATCATCTTTCCTTGAAAGGTGGCTTGAAAAGAGCATTAGCTTTGCCCCACTGACAAATCAGATCAGGGTAGATGTCACTGACCACCTGGTCCACTGGGTAGTTCTCCTGCCAGCTTCTCCCTCAAGTGTCTCACTCAAGTAGATGCCTTACCACAGGATATTCCTCCCAGTTGGCGGTTCAGACACGAACAGCTTCCGCCCTTTGCCAAAGAAATTACTCAAATGAGAATTTGATGTCTTCCTTGTTCTGACTTTGGACATCTCTTTAACTAGTTAGCAACTCAACACAATATATCATGAAATGTTAATGAAATTCGCACTTAGTCCGTCCCTTTGCTCCTGGAACAAAATGTCGGAATAGTCTCCTTCTCCCCAAACCACAGACCGCACAGAGTGATGCGTAGTGACGTCACTTGAGTATTGCGCCACAAATATCCCTCGCACTACTTATAATTTGTTCGCCAAGAATGTATGCGCCTGAGAGTGTCGCCCAAGTCAATTTTAAAAATTGAAAAGGCTAAGTCATTTAATTTGGATTTTCACTGAGCTAGATGGGACAAGAAATCAAATTCAATTCATCCGGGAAAAGTAGCAAGATATTCCAAAATTTTACAATATTCAACTGCAAATTCGTCTAGGTTAGGGTTATCAGAATTAAAAGTGAAAATCAGATTTGTGTTCTACACACCAAAGTACATTATTTGGACAGCCCTCACAATTGGTTTACTAAAAATACAGAGAATGGCCCACCATAGCGTGGTGGTGACACTAAAAAGTTGCTGATGAGTGTTGTAGATCATTTTGCAACTATGCAAATGTGTTGTCACAGGTCAGTGACCTTTTGAAGGTCACTAGCCTAGCTGGACCTCGGATTACATCGGCTGACCTTATGTTAACTCATGATGTATTGTAACGTAATTTTGGGTACGTCCGTAATCATCGCAAAACGTCCCAGCGTGCAGCGGTCCGGACGCACGCCACCGGACGTGAAGAGACGCCACCAGAGGTGCAAATTGGCCGCATCAGCGCAGTGCCTGTGGCTGCCCTGCATCTCTTTAACGCTGCATCACTGCACAACATATCGCCGTGCCCAGTTCCCACTGTGCCTTCTCCAGAGCCGGCGGCGGGCGGGTGTCTCACCCTACAGCCAAGGGCGGGGAGGGAGTCGCGAGACAGCAGCCCCCTGGCTGTCATCGCGGCTGGGGCGGCCCGCACCAGCACGCCGGCAGTCCGGCCGCCCTCTCGCCCGCCGCGTCTGTGTGTTGTTTCTCGTGCGGCGCGCGCATGCGGTGGCGACTTTATGAGATGGTCGTCGTTTACCCGGCCCGTACACAGTTTACGCGACGGCCAAACACGCTCTACGGTTGCAAGTGGCGCTGACAGAGTCGGTCCGCCGCGCGGCGCGGCCGACGCGGCGCGGCCGACGCGGCGCGGCGATAAACGACGCACCGACGGCCCGTGTTTTGTGAAACAATAAGCAGCGTCGTGTCGATGTGGGCTGCGATACAGGGCGGCGGCTCCGGTTTGGCCGTCGACAACGACGCTCCAAATTTGATGGTTTAGTCTGGCGCTGGCCGACAGGTTTGTGCCCTTCCTCACCGCCTCAGTCGGCCAGGCATTTCGCAGCAAACGCTGTTCATACTTTTTCCCAGACGGTAGCTCTTTGACGTAAACTGCCCGAGTCAGGAAAGGTGAGGAAGAAGTGACCACAGACCACAGAGGATCCAGGAATTATGCCTTCCCGGAAGGGCGCCTTTTCCCGGCTGGAATGACGCCACCTTCCATGGGGCTGTATCCGTACGGTCCCTGAGGGGCCGCCCGAGCCGTCCGGATGACAGGTGACCTTGCAGAGGTCACGGCGGCCGGCCATAGCCGCGGGGGATGCCCGCCGGCTGGTAGGAGCCGGCCGGGTCACGTGTGTGCCGGCCGGCGCTGGACGCACCGGGCTATCCTGGGGGCCTGCTGAGGCTGAGCGAGTCCCGACATGGAAGACACTGGGGGACATTCTCCGGTGCCCTTCCCCTTGTATCCGCCCTTGACGGCAGATAGCCACCGTAGAGATGGACTCCGTCACCATTGATAATTGAGTGGGATCAATAATTCAATTTTGGAGCAATGATTCAAGTTTACCATTGCACCCATTGGTTGTTGTACGGAAAGGATGCACCTAAACCGTGAATATCCCCCTCAACCATGTTGTGGCGGCAGCGCGAGAGAGTACGAAGTTACATGGTATATACTGCATCTAGGTTGCGGCGGCAACGGGAGAGAGTACGAAGTTACATGGTATATACTGCATCTAGGTTGCGGCGGCAACGGGAGAGAGTACGAAGTTACACGGTATATACTGCATCTAGGTCGTCCCAATCGGTGGCATATGTCTATGTGTTTACAGTGAAGAGAATCGGAATCAGATATGACAGGTGCATCCTATGCTGTAATCCATCGGTAGTCGAGGTCTGCAGACACAGCATTGCTTCAAAGAGGAGTTCATTTTGAGCAACTTGTGCATTGTTGTATTTGCAATGCAAGTGTGCTTTGTGAACATATAAATGTGAGATATAAAACTAGAGTGAGAGGAAGTGATGAAGACGACAGGGGAAGAGGGAGAGAGCGAGAGAAAGCCAAAGAGAGAAAGAAAGAGAAAGAGAGCGAGAGAGCGAGATAGAACTTCGGACTTCGGACAGATCAGCACCCATTCCCTGAGATGGCGAAGGGATATCCTAAGAGTGCAGTGGAACACACGACGGCCGGGTATAAAGGTCTGAACAGCGAAATGAGTATCATGGTCTTACCTCAACGCGAGAGGGTATACCTAAACATGGAATTGAAAATACGTAGACTCGTTAGATGGTAAACTAAAGCGCTTGTGCGACGGCAGCTCTTGGAAAGATGCTGGAAATATAGCTAAGTTGTTTAATTTTTCCCATCGGGAGCTCACATACCCAAAGACTATATACCAAGGGCTAAAGTTCTCAGCTGACAAGAATAACCAGGATTGGTGTGATTGACTTGGTGTGACTCAGCCAAATTACCTCACCTAGACACCGACGCGGATAATGGGTACCAACAAGGTGTGGTGGCATGTATATCCGCCCCCGAGACACCGACGTGGATAAGGGGTTCCAACAAGGTGTGGTGGCGTGCATGTCCGCCCCCAAAACAGTGTGATAGCGTGCATGTCCGCCCCCGAGACACCGACGTGGATAAGGGGTTCCAACAAGGTGTGGTGGTGTGTATGTCCGTGGCCGCAGACATTTCACCATCAGCTGTGTCAAGCAGATATGTAGCAGCTCTGATTAGACTAAAGCAATACGAAAGTATTGAGATCACAAGCTCAGACAAAGGTGGCGGCGCTGCTATCATGAATTGCAAGACTGCACTACCAAAGTGCAAGCTCGTCTCTCAGACGCGAATTCCTATTCCAGAGGATGAGAGCTGGATCTTCGAAAAAGGAGTCGGATGCACTTACACGATAGCCCGACGTATATCGAAACGGACGGTAGAGGGCAAAGGTGCATTGCATCTCCTCGAGTAGGGCCCCAGGTCACTGAAGATGAAGATGTTAGTCTTGTCAATACAAATGTTAGTCATGTAGCACATAAGCCGGAGGTCCCTATGTGTCCTATCACGTCGAGGACGGACAGCGCCCCATCGTCTGACAAAGGTACTTCCGAAACCCTTATCTGCTGCTTTAGGGCTAGTTAGTGATAGTCATATCAAGAACTCGGGGGACTTTCTGAAGAGAATATAGAAAGTAACGGTTGCGATATAATAAAAAAAAGATGGCCAGCCTGCAGATGTGAAGCCGTCATTTACCAATGTGCGGATTTCCGGGGTGTGGACGTAGTGAGATGGGTACTGGACCTGACTGAGGATGACTCTCTACCCTTCCGTAGGAATAACTTTATCGAGTTCGTCGAGCTATGTGTGAGCTTCGGTGCGTTTTAATTTGAGGGCGCAGAATATAAGCAGAAGGGGTTGGCGATGAGCTCACCTTTGGGCGCTGTCCTCGCCAACTTGTTAACGGAGGTGTAAGAGGTGGATTACTCCTGCCCGATAATAGATACGGAGTGTCTGGGTCCGGTATGTTGATGACTGCTTCACAATGTTACTACAACTTGCTAACCACCAGTGTATCTAAAGGCACAGTTGTGACCACACTGAACAGCATCAACCCACACATGCAGTTTACCGTTGAGGTGGAAAAGGGCGGGAAGCGTACCATTATTGGACAACATTACAGATAGAGCCCAGCTGAGACCTATTTCGTGTATACCGAAAGCCAACGAATAAGAACGATGCTTTGCATTTCTACCCTGGGCATTTCATGCGTTCCAAGAGAGGTGGTGGTGATAGGTTTTGTCTTGCCTGCTTATAGGATGTGCACTTCTGACCACATCCTATAAGAGTACGGCGAGCTCGATTTTCTCGTAGACGAGACCAGGAAACTGAAACATCCTATTGACATGCTCATTGAGCTGAGGGTCAAGTCACTAGGCAGGGTGGCAGAACGTGTGAATCGAGACAGGGGCAATGCGCACCGGTGCCAAATTCCACACCGCTGCAAGCTTATCAAAGTTCATCGCGAATACTGGGAACATCGATTCCCAGTCTTGTCGCACCCATCGAGAAGTGTAGCTAGTGCCATCTTCGTTCGGATTGTGATGGTTCGCTGAATGACCTTCAAATTTGAGGGTTACAACATCCTGACCTGAGAAGAGCATCTGTAGGGCAAAGCATCCACTGAAACTGGCAGTGGCATCCACTGGAATTAGCAGTGGCATCCACTGGAACTGGCAGTGGCATCCACTGGAACTGGCAGTGGCATCCACTGGAACTGGCAGTGGCATCCACTGGAACTAGCAGTGGCATCCACTGGAACTGGCAGTGGCATCCACTGGAACTGGCAGTGGCATCCACTGGAACTAGCAGTGGCATCCACTGGAACTGGCAGTGGCATCCACTGGAACTAGCAGTGGCATCCACTGGAACTAGCAGTGGCATCCACTGGAACTGGCAGTGGCATCCACTGGAACTGGCAGTGGCATCCACTGGAACTGGCAGTGGCATCCACTGGAACTAGCAGTGGCATCCACTGAAACGGGCAGTGGCATCCACTGGAACTGGCAGTGGCATCCACTGGAACTGGCAGTGGCATCCACTGGAACTAGCAGTGGCATCCACTGGAACTAGCAGTGGCATCCACTGGAACTGGCAGTGGCATCCACTGGAACTGGCAGTGGCATCCACTGGAACTGGCAGTGGCATCCACTGGAACTGGCAGTGGCATCCACTGGAACTGGCAGTGACATCCACTGGAACTGGCAGTGGCATCCACTGAAACTGGCAGTGGCATCCACTGGAACTGGCAGTGGCATCCACTGGAACTGGCAGTGGCATCCACTGGAACTGGCAGTGGCATCCACTGGAACTAGCAGTGGCAAACTGCGTGTTGGTGATGTCATAAACGTTATACTTACTGGCTGAATTTGAAAGCGACCTCTAATCAACCGATATTACGCTTAGTGGCGGATGAGATGAAATGAAAACTGAAAATCTCAGAATCATAATTTGGCCATGGGTAACCATATGAGACCATTTTAGTCAACATCGGAGGGGTGTGATGAACATGCCTTGGTGATATGTCCTGAAATCGCCCATAAACACCCTAAGCAGAAGAACATCATTTGTATTGACATTGTCCAACCCATTTACTGTTATGGATTGAATTCGATTGGATTAAGTGATTGAGTTGACCAACACACTCCGTCTCTCCCCGCAATCGTTTGGTTCCAATCAGATGGTGACTGGTTCAAGCTGTACTCCAATCTTAACGCCAATATTACTGCGAGTTCCTTTCACTCACTGACATGGGCTGAGGAGTGAGGAGTGAGGAGTGTCTGAGGAAGCGCCCGCCAACGCCAGCCCAATGAATATCTTCGCATAGTGTACACACAGCTAACAAACATGCATCGAAGCCAATGCAGGTATCGTGGTACCTGTTATAAAATGGAAAATTACGATCCCGAAACGGAGCAGATATCCGGTGTGAAAATTCAACCCCCCCCCATACACACACAAAAAAAATGTTAGGAGGCAGAGGTGGAAGGATCCTTCCCAGCATGTGGTGATCTTACATGCTGGTCGACAACGACCAGCATGACCAGCATACAACAACGACACCAAGTTGCGTTTGGAAGCGAATAGAAACATACCTTGTGCTTCCTCAGAAGTACCTTCCAAGGTGTAAATGCCCGTCTTTCTCAAGACGTTCGATCTCTATGTCTTCTCGCTGCCTCTTACCCCAACAAAAAAAGCCCTTGATTGGGAAAGCGTCTCGGCAGCCCCACTTGGACTGGGCGGCAGCGCCTCGGCTGCCTCATCTGGGCTGGCGGCAGGCAGCGCCTCGGCGGCGCCATCTGGACTGTGCGTCAGGCAGCGCCTCGACGGCCCCACCTGGGCTGACGGCAGACAGCGCCTCGACGGCCCCACCTGGGCTGGGGGCAGGCAGCGCCTCGACGGCCCTGCTGCCGGCCGCACTGTATACCTGAGCGGCCAAACACAGCCGTGGCGTCGGCCGACGTGGGCCTCGGCCGCACTTAATGAGCGTGTCGGCAGCCGTTTCCCGGCCAGCCCGTTTACCTGCAGACCCGGCCCGATTGGGTGGTCCGCCGCTGCTGTTTACGCCATCATCATTAAGACGGCCGGCGCCATCATTTAACGAGAATTTGCTAAACATTGTCGCGCCGGCGTGATTTATTTGTCCGCAGACCAAAGCGCGGACGGTGCGCCATGTGATACAATCGCGGGCGCCACGTGTTCGCCGAGACCGGCTCATTATTGCGCAGCTCGTGCAGCCGGTGAGCTATTTGGTTGGGTGGTTCGCTGTGAATGTCTCCGGACGCCCCATGATGGTTTCGAGTTGTTATCATGTAACGAATGACCTTTTGCGTCCGAGACGCAC
Source organism: Ashinkailepas kermadecensis (assembly GCA_034440615.1). Taxonomy (NCBI): domain Eukaryota; kingdom Metazoa; phylum Arthropoda; class Thecostraca; family Neolepadidae; genus Ashinkailepas; species Ashinkailepas kermadecensis. Next base: position 160,305 of record JAOTOM010004419.1, on the reverse strand, counting down.
GCTCATTTTTCGTGGATCCTTAGTCGCTTGCGTGGGAAGCAGCTATGAGTATTCGCTGAATTTCTGATGAAATTCAGCGCGTACAAAATACATTTAAAAGGGTGTCGTAGTCCATTCCTTATGCAGCAACGATATCTCATTTAGCATAGTTAAGTCGCTTGTATTTGTCTCTTCTGTCCTAGCAAGACAGGTGCATACGCTCATAATCGGCTCCGAGGTGGAAGGGCCAGCCAGCAGAGTAGGCGGTCAAGGGACACGAGGCACGAATGGATACATTTGATGTTCTTATTGAAGGCTACCCACCACAAATTGTGTTCCCTTCGTCATCGTATGTATGTAAGTAGCTAACAGCCATCCATGCGGACATGTTTTTCACGATTATTACGTAATTGTGCAATTGCCATGCATGTAGCAATATGCAATGTTGAGTACAAATCATCAAAATTAATTAAGGTCACTGGCCAAGGTAACTAAAATGCACGGCTATCTGAAACCATTCGCTATGGCCGTTCATAAGCTGCATTGGCTTTCAGACCAGACTCGAAAGTGCCAATCCAAGTGCACGATGTCACCGCCGTCGCCAGGTTGGTCCACGCTTAGGCTGCCCTGTGCGGGACAACCCTCATCACGGAGCACTCCAGCCTGTATCGCGGCAGCTGCGGGCTCCCCCCCCCTGCCTCCCCTCCCTTCTCCCCTTGGAGACATTCTAGAGCTGTGTGCCTGCCTGCCGGAGTCAGCTGACACCTAGCAACACAAACAACCCTTTCTTTAGAACTTGAAGGAACGTGTTGATTGGTAGCCTGTTCTCCGCAAACGTGGCGAAATTTGTGTTCGTTCAATGCAGCAAGAGAAATAAAAAGGTGAAATTAAATGCCTATGTTTATGTCAGATGACAGCGGCGGTGGTTTCTCTAAGGAGTGTCTGTGGTGTCAGTGGTGCTAGTGGTGCTAGTGGTGCTAGTAGTGATGTAAGTGGGGCTAAGTGGTGTATGCGGTGTGGTGGTGTAAGGGTGTTAAGTGGTATCTGTAGTGTGGTGGTCTTCAGTGCTGTCTGTGCTGTGATAGTGTAAGTGGTGTTAAGTGGTATATATTGTGTGGTGGTGAAGTGGTGTTAAGTGGTGCTAAGTGGTTATGTGATGTGGTGATGTAAGTGGTGTTAAGTGGTATCTGTTGTGTGGTGGTGTAAGTCGTGATAAGTGGTGCATGTGGTGTAGTGGTGTAGGTGGTGCTAAGTGGCATATGTGGTGCGGTGGTGTTACGTGGTATCTGTGGTGTGGTGGTGTAGGTGGTGTTAAGTGGTATCTGTGATGTGGTGGTGTAAATGATGATAAGTGGTGTCTGTGATGTGGTAGCGTAAGTGACCCTGTGCTAAGTGGTGTCGGTATGGCAGCTAACCACTCGTTATCTCTCGTGGCTGGCTGCAGCTAATTCAGATCGGGAGTCGCTGCCCTCTCCACCTGCTGCGGCACCGCTGCTGGCTTGGCAGCTGCCGCAACTGCTGCAGCGGCCGGCGCTGCCCTGTCGGCAGCTGCTGTCCGGCGGTGTGCCGGCAGCTGGGCGGCCGCCGCAGCTGCTGACGGCGCCGGCCGACTCTCGGCCGTGTGCGGCCATCTGCGGCCGGCAGCTGCCGCAGCTGCTGCAGCTAGCGGCGCCGCGATCCGACCAGCTGATGGCCACGTACCAGGCGTACCCCGAGCTGTGGCCTCTGGCCAGCCATCTGCTGCTGCCGCTGCCAGGTGCGTACAGACCACCGTCTGCTGCTAATGCTGCCAGGTGCGTGCAGATTACTGCCAGTTACTACCAGGTACGTACAGACCACCGCCTGCTACTGCCGCTGCCATGTACGCCAGATCGATTGAGATCATGTGAACGGGGCGATATATGCTGAGGTAGATAGCTCCTTTAGAACTTTGGCACGGTATCATTATATATTTCTTTATTCTGATGCTGTCTTCCGTTTCTAGGCTGAACCCAGATTGGCCCCTGTGTCACGATTTTACACCGAATGAGACTTAACTCCAGTCGAAATCCTTTCCACGTGCCCAAGCTGCTGACGGTTCCGATGCAGCTGTTGGTGGCGGGCCTGCTGACGGTTCTGCCACGGCTCTTGTGACGGTTCTGATCCCGATGGCGGCGTCGGTCGGCAGAGGCGACCCTCACGCAGCCAATGACGGTCGGCCGGCGGCTCGGAGCTCGCCGCAAGCGCACCTGGACCAGAGCCGTGTTCACCAACCTGCAGCGCAAGGGACTCGAGAAGCGCTTCTCGTTGCAGCGCTACATCACGAAGCCGGAGCGTCGGAAGCTGGCCGATACGCTGGGTCTGACTGACTCGCAGGTGAGCAGCGAGGACTCGCAGGTGAGCAGCGAGGACTCGCAGGTGAGCAGCGATGACTTGCAGGTGAGCAGCGATGACTCGCAGGTGAACAGCGAGGAGGAATCGCAGGTGAGCAGCGAGGACTCGCAGGTGAGCAGCGATGACTTGCAGGTGAGCAGCGATGACTCGCAGGTGAACAGCGAGGAGGAATCGCAGGTGAGCAGCGAGGATTCGCAGGTGAGCAGCGATGACTCGCAGATGAGCAGCGAGAACTGGCAGGTGAGCAGCGAGGAGGAATCGCAGGTGAGCAGCGAAGACGCGCAGATGAACAGCGAGGAGGACTCGCAGGTGAGCAGCGAGGAGGACTCACAAGTGACCAGCGATGACTCACAGGTGAGCAGCGAGGATACGCAGGTAAGCAGCGAGGATTCGCAGGTGAACAGCGAGGACTGGCAGCGGAGCAGCGAGGATTCGCAGGTGAGTAGCGAGGACTCGCAGGTGAGCAGCAAGGAGGACTCGCCGGCCGATCCAGTCGACTCTCACGGGCCCAGGGATGGCTGCGCTCGTGAATGACTTGCGCAGTGACGCATGTCCTAAATGCCACATGTCTTAAATACAACATCAAATTGAACATTGATAGTTATAATAATTTCCATGTTCGGCCGGTAAAGTTGTTAGATATCGGCCTTGAAAGCCAAGCTTGCTGGTTCGAATCAGACCAGCGTCGAATGTTCTGGGGCACTGTTGTTTCGGTGGTGACGTCAGACGCCTACCACATAGCGAATGGTATTGGGGTGTCGTGTCGGTATTGACACAGACCTCCACCACCCAGCGAATCGTATTTTTGGTGTTGTGACTGTGTTGGCACAGGACTCCACCATACAGCGAATGGTGCACGGGGTGCCAGAAACGCTATACCATAGCTGTGTTGCCGCTGGTCGACTCAGGTCGAGCCCCGTCGGTGTTCCTCAGAATGGTCGACTTTGAAGTGTTGATTCCAGTTGAACCAGGACGAATAGAACGTGTGGTTTTGCCAGCCACACCATAGAGAGTTCCTATGATCCACATCTGCCTTGAAAGCTCCATGTCACTAACCCCTTAGTTGCCGAGGTATTGACGGGAACTAATTCAAATCCCCCTCCCCAACGCCACTGTGCATAAACTGAGTTTCTCCAGGGGAGTTGATCGCGATTTGATATTTTGTGTGGGGATCATGAGGGACTCTGGGGGACGTTCCACCTCTCCCCCAATTACATATCATTAACTATAAGTGTCAGAGAAAAAGCATAAAATATTACTATTCGGTAGGACTATGTAGGAGTTTTTAATGTTGGCTTTGTGGTCAATTTTAAGGCTGCCCATCACAACCTATGCTAAGACCAGTCGGCACATTCTTGTTTTTGTTTATTGAAAGGGATATTAAAAATTGAGGAGCATGAACTTCGGCTTGTTTGGTAATTCAAGATCAGCAAGGAAAAGCTAGAAAAGCATGCTCTTTCGCCGAGATGTGGGGACAAAAGTATGGTTTCGAAATATGAGCGGATATATCGCCGCAGTGCGGTCCTCCCAGCCAATAATAAATCCACGCCGTCAAATCTGAAGCATATGCAAGGCGGCTATAGTTTGTCGCCGGCATGCTAGTGGCGCCAAATGCCTGCGATGTATTATTTTACCGATGCCTTAATTATGACATTCTATGGGTATCCCAATAACAATTAATCCTGTGGAATGGATGGTCCTGTGGAATGGATAGTTGGAATTATTTCATTCAACATGCGCCAGACTGAGGTCACTGACGCTGGGTGACCTCGTGTAATTCCATGTGGCCCCCTTTGACATCACGTGAAAGTATTTGTGTTCTCAAAATACATTTGTCAGAATGTTTGCTGGAGTGACTTTGTAAAACACCATCCTATGATCAGTGAGGGTTGTCGTGTCGACCGTGCCACGACACACAATCTGTAAATTCAGCTCAACGGCGGAATTTCAACTGAGGTTTCAACGTGCCATGAATACACCGACACGGCCTCTCCACTGCAGCATCCCCGGCCGTTTCGGGTGACGTGCCAGCGGACCCTAAATGAAACGGATTGTCTGCTGTGTTGTTGTCTTGTTTGCTTAGTGTCTCCTTTGTTGTTGATTGATGTTTCATTGTCTTTCTGGGACAAGGAGACCAATGCAGGCTGGCGCTCAAACCAATTGGGCTATTCGGGCGGGAGGCAAATCTGCCGCTCAGAAAACGATTGGTGCCATTTATCTCAACGTTACCTGGCCTGTTGGGTGGCTATGGTTGGGTCGATCTAGCCCGGATGAGTCGTGAACCATCTCCATACCGGCATTTAAAAAAGAAGCTTAGTTCGAGTTGGTGTTGTGATAGCTTTCGCAGCATGAGAGTCAATGCTAACCACAAGCGTGCTGCACTGACCTGGAACTCACTCCCCGAGCGGGAAATTCCAGTTCTATATAAATTTGACGCATACTTTAACGTACCCACATAGCCGGGCACGGCCATTTGGGTGCGTGCTCGGCCCCGAACTTGCCGCGCCTGCGTCTTCGATTACGATCTGTCAGTTGACCACTGGCCATCCCAGTTGGAGACGTTAATAGCAATGGTGTGAAGCGACTCGACCCGTTGTGCCAAGATGGGGAGACTTTTGCAGACCAATGCATTATCCACCGAACAACTAGGCAGCAAATAAAGTATTAGGCTATGCTGTTGTTGTCTTGCTGGTTGTCGTCATATATGGCAATAAACGGCGACGTCGCAAAAAATGTAAGTTGTGTATTGATTGGAAAAAGACCTACGACACTATTAGCACAATATATTAGCTAAGAATATATTACAGTATATTAGAGTTGAAGGTCGCTTGCTCAGGATAAAGCATTCATGCTCACAAAGCAGATATCACCAAACTAAAGAAATTATAACTGATCTGAACCAGACTTAATTTCTATGGGAGTTCTCTAGGGCTCAATTATGGATGCCTCCTCCCTGCATCCGCCTCTGATTTAACCTACTGAGATGTGATATGTGGAACAACTATCCCACCAAATCACACCAAATGATGTAACTCCAAAAAGGTGCGCTAATAATTAGTGATATAAAAATTATTTAAACAAAACAAAAAATAAGTAACTATGAACACAAATTTTGAAGTTCCCTGATATCATACAGGAACAAAACTTCTTAATGTTTCACAATTATGTTCACACACGTTCCTGCTTGCTGTGGCAGAATGGTTTCAAGATGGAATACCTAATAATGCAGGACAAAATTAACGCTGCTTTGTATAATTGTATAAACTATATAGGCCAAGTGCCAAGGTCATGTCCATGGTAACATGCTCTGCACCAAATGCTTTGAATAATATGATATTTCCAACATTTCCCTAGATGTACAATATGAGTCTGCCTAGAAAAAAGAAGTGCAAACTAAATGCAGCGTGCTTAACTATATTGAAGTATACTATGAAATGAAACTGAACATCATACGGTTAATATCGTTTCATTAGTAAATTGTAAAACGTTGATTGTGGCAGGGTGTATTTCGGTATCAATTGTGACAGCATGCAATAATGCACTGATGTACTAGGCCGTGCGGGCGTGTTCTGGTGGAAGATATTGATTGTATACACTTGCTTTGTATATTTTGCATGAGTTCCCTGTGTATGAGTCTGCTTTCGTCGATGCTATGCTCCCCGAACACTTCCACTGTGAGGCCCTGGGAGAGCTGTGGGCATTACTAGCTTGCTTCTGTCCAGGATATTCCCAGGATGGCATTTTTTTCCACTAACTAGTGGTGGTCTGTCCACAACAATAAAACAAAGCAAAAAAGCAAAATGTACGGACTGCATTTCTTCTTTACCTCCTGGGGCATCTTTTACTTGCCCTGGGAAAATTATTCATCTGTTGGCATGTAGTACGTGACATTTTTTGCGTCGAGTTTGCCTACGCTGCCGCTAAAGTTGTCTACTGGACAACTGGACTTTAGATAACTTTGAAACCTAACTTGAACCGATTAAGACTTTCTTCAGCGGTATGCCTTTTTACGATGTGATCTCAGCTCTCGTCAAGAGCACATCAAGTACTAACTCCATTAAAAAGCTCAATCCCTTCAAATCCTCCGAATCGCAGTGTCCGACAGTGTGCTCTTTCATATCATCCGTGACCTCTTTCATATCATCCGTGACCTCTTTCATATCATCCGTGACCTCTTTCATATCATCCGTGACCTCTTTCATATCATCCGTGACCTCTTTCATCCGTGACCTCTTTCATATCATCCGTGACCTCTTTCATATCATCCGTGACCTCTTTCATATCATCCGTGACCTCTTTCATATCATCCGTGACCTCTTTCATATCATCCGTGACCTCTTTCCATAGACCCATAGACCCCATGGACCCATAGACCGGACAGTGAGTATTCCCATGGCACCGGACAGGGAATATTGTGCCCTTTTCCCATGGTGCCGAGCAGGGAATATTGTGTCCTCTTCCCATGGCACCGGACAGGGAATATTGTGCCCTTTTCCCATGGTGTCGAGCAGGGAAATTGTGTCCTCTTAGACATAAAGACATAAAGACATAAAAGATCAGTGCAACTATGAGCCACAAGGGCCCTTCTTGGTTGCACTTTCGACACTGAACCAGTTGCCCACCAAATCTGTCTATCAACCCTCCCTGGAATACAGAAAAACAATCCCCCTATCCTCATAATGATTGTCTATGCCCTTTTTAAAGATGTTCAGTGTGTTGCTACTGACAATGGTTCCTGGCAGCTGGTTCCAGTGTTCTACTACCCTGTTGGTTAAGAAAGACTGTCTTAACCTTGTCCTGCTGTGATTAACTTTAATTTTGAATTGATGACCTCTAATTGCATTATTTCTGTTCAATTCAAACATTTCCCTGAGATATCCCTGTTCCTGACCATGAACAAATTTAAAAACCTCGATGAGATCTCCTCTCAGCCTTCTATATCTAAGTGAAAACATATTCAATTTCTTCAATCTTTCCTCATATGCCAGGTTGCCTATACCATTAACCATTTTTGTTGCCCTCTTTTGTACTCTCTCTAAAAGCCAACAATCTTTTTCATAACTAGGGGACCAAGCTTGGACACAGTATTCCAAATGTGGCCTGACATATGCACAGTAAAGCTTCCTGATGACCTCCTCACTTTTGTATGACACATTCCTCTGTATTGCCCGAAGCATTCTTAGTGCCTTCTTCCTGGCTTCTTTGGTCTGTTCTGATGCCCCCAATTTTGTGTTAAAAATGACACCTAAGTCCCTCTCCTGCTGAGTCACAGATAGTACTTGGACACCCATCAAGTATGGCGCCTTCATATGCTGCCTACCTAGATGCATGACTTTGCACTTATCAAAATTAAACTTCATTTGCCATTTTTCGGACCACTTCACAAGCTCGTCTAAGTCGTTCTGCAGCAAAACCTGCTCATTCTTCCCATGGCACCGGACAGAGAATATTGTGCCCTCTTCCCATGGCACCGGACAGAGAATATTGTGCCCTCTTGCCATGGCACCGGACAGAGAATATTGTGCCCTCTTCCCATGGCACCGGACAGAGAATATTGTGCCCTCTTGCCATGGCACCGGACAGAGAATATTGTGCCCTCTTCCCATGGCACCGGACAGAGAATATTGTGCCCTCTTCCCATGGCACCGGACAGAGAATATTGTGCCCTCTTGCCATGGCATTGGACATGGCACATGATACAAGGCAGGAAGTATTGTGACCTCTTCACATGGCACCGGACAGGGAGTCTTGTGCCCTCTTCCCAGGGTACCGGGCGGGGAATATTGTGCCCTATTCCCATTGCGCCGGGCAGGGAATATTGTGTCCTCTTCCCATGGCACCGGACAGGGAATATGTTGTCCTCTTCCTACGGCACCGGGCAGGGAATATTGTGCCCACTTCCTATGGCACCGGACAGGGAATAGTGTGTCTTCTACACATGGCACCGGGCAGGGAATATTGTGCCCACTTCCTATGGCACCGGACAGGGAGTATTGTATCCTCTTCCTATGGCACCGGACAGATAATATTGTGCCCTTTTTCCATGGCACCGGGCAAATAATATTGTGTCCTCTTCCCATGGCAGCGGACAGGGAATATTGTGCCCTCTTCCCATGGCACCGGACAGGGAATATTGTGCCCTCTTCCCATGGCACCGGACAGGGAATATTGTGCCCTCTTCCCATGGCACCGGACAGGGAATATTGTGCCCTCTTCCCATGGCACCGGACAGGGAATATTGTGCCCTCTTCCCATGGCACCGGACAGGCAATGTTGTGCCCTCTTCCTATGCCACTGTCCGTGTCCTCGTCTCCACCGTGTCCGGTCGGCCACTGTCGCCGTGGCGTCCAGCAGGCGCAGTATCAGTGTCAGTGTCGGGGTCAGTGACCAGGGTGATGGATGCCGCTATAACTCAGACCCCCGCCGTCCGACGTCACAGCCAATTAGCGGGTCAGCAGGCGTCGTCTGAGCAAGACGCGGACATGATTACAGGTGTAACCAGGTAGTCGCCACAACACCCGAGGTGTCATTACAGGTGGAACCCGGCAGTCGCCACAACACCCGAGGTGTCATGACAAGTGGGACCAGGCGGTCGTCACAACACCCGACATGGTATTACAGGTGGAGCCAGGCAGTCGCCACAACACCCGAGGTGTCATTACAGGTGGAACCCGGCAGTCGCCACAACACCCGAAGTATCATTACAGGTGGAACCAGTCAGTAGCCACAACACCCGAGGTGTCATTACAAGTGGGACCAGGCGGTCGCCACAACACCCGAGGTGTCATTACAGGTGGAACCCGGCAGTCGCCACAACACCCGAAGTATCATTACAGGTGGAACCAGTCAGTAGCCACAACACCCGAGGTGTCATTACAAGTGGGACCAGGCGGTCGCCACAACACCCGAGGTGTCATTACAGGTGGAACCAGGCGGTCGTCACAACACCCGACATGTTATTACAGGTGGAGCCAGGCAGTCGCCACAACACCCAAGGTGTCATTACAGGTGGCACCAGGCGGTCGTCACAACACCTGACATGTTATTACAGGTGGAGCCAGGCAGTCGCCACAACACACGAGATGTCATTACAAGTGGAACCAGGCAGTCGCCACAAAACCCGAGGTATCATTACAGGTGGAACCCGGCAGTCGTCGCAACAGGTGTGATTACAGGTGTAACCAGGCAGTCGCCACAACACCCGAGGTGTCATTACAGGTGGAACCAGGCAGTTGCCACAACACCAGAGGTGTCTTTATAGGTGAACCAGAAAGATGCCTGGGGAACACCCGAGGCATCATTGCAGGTGGAACCAGACCGATACTTCAGGAACACCCGAGGTCTTATTGCAGGTGGAGCCAGGCTGTCATTAGAGACAGAGTTTTGCAGGAATCGAAAGCGGAGCCAAGGCAATGATGGTCTCATTGCACCGTGGGTTGGCCCTTACGTTGGTATGATACGCAGTTAGTTAGTTCTTTTGGTTCAAAGGGTATGATACACAGGCCCAAGCTTGGCCAGGTTCGTGTGATGGAATACAAGAAAACCTATCCAAATAATCCAAATCCAAACGCTAATGTGATCATGTGGCCATTCTGTTTACCGATCATTTAATTCCACGCATTAAATTCAACGTGACCATGAAATAATTAACATCACAACTGTTCTTCCCACTACTACCATGATTATTCAAGGATGATTACCGCACCATAAAAAATCAGTAAGGGTGCTAGGATCTCACCCTATAGTACATATGTTTGAATACAAAGGAGCTGATCCCAGCAGAAACTCGACTAACGCATTGACTGGAGTGGAAATTCCTCCTCTCCAGTTGTCGGAAAAAAAGTTTTAATTATTATGGGCAATATCGGTGGAACAAACGAAATTCTTCATTTTCACGCATATTTCTGAAACCCCTACCCCTCCCCTCCCTCCAGTTGAAGTTTCAAAATGGTTCGATGGGCCCACGGGTCCATGGGTCAATGGGTCCACGGACCCACTGGCCCTGGGTCCATACATCTCAGACTGCACAATCAGCAATCTACTGTCTGTAGGATTTGATAATGAATGACACCGCAATACGGCAGCATTTCGGGCGTTGAACGACCGATGGCTAGATGCTGCCACATGGCTCCAGATCAGCAGATACGGGATCGGCAGCCCACGGCCAGAACAGTCGTGAGCCGAACTTTGCTGTCGAGTTTTGTGAAACAAGAAATAGGTGGAATGGTGCTATCGGTGATACGAGTAAGTAGCTTTGCCGTAGGTAGATGTCCGTCCTGCTCCATTAATGATCCCAGCCACTAAACTGTGGCCATCCTCACCCACCCCAGCCACTGAACCGAGCCCAGTCTGACCCACCCCAGACACTGAACCGGGCCCATCCTCACCCACCACAGCCACTGAGCCATAACATCCTCACCCATTCAGCCACTGAACCGGGGCCATTTTCACCTACCCCAGACACTACTGAACCAAGGCCAGCCTTATCCACCACAGCCAGAGAACCGAGACCAGCCTTACCCACCCCCAAACACTGAACCGAGGCCATCCTCACCCATCCCAGCCACTGAAGCGAGCACAGCCTTACCCACTCCAGTCACTGAACCGAGGTCAACCTTACTCACATCTCGAAGAGCACGGACCTGAACGGGAGCGAGGTGCGAGGTGCGGCCACCGCCCGAGTGTGACCGGTGGTGGTGTTGCGGCTGCTTCAGGTGAAGGTGTGGTTCCAGAACCGTCGAATGAAGTGGCGAAACTGCGGGCGACCGCCCAGTCGGACCGACGAGGCCACCGTCGCCGACTCGACACAGTCGCCTGCCGACGGTGACCTCGACCAGTCCATCAACGTCGAGGACTGACTGATGGTGATCAGGGTCAGTGCATCAACGTCGAGGACTGGCCGACGGTGACCTCGACCAGTCCATGAACGTCGAGGACTGACCGATGGTGACCCGGGTCAGTATCAACGTCGAGGACCGACCGACGGTGACCTCGACCAGTCCATGAACGTCGAGGACTGACCGACGGTGACCCGGGTCAGTATCAACGTCGAGGACTGGCCGGCGGTGACCTGGGTCAGTGCATCAACGTCGAGGACTGACCGGCGGTGACCTGGGTCAGTGCATCAACGTCGAGGACTGACCGACGTTGACCCGGGTCAGTGCATCAACGTCGAGGACTGGCCGGCAATGACCTCGACCAGTCCATGAACGTCGAGGACTGACCGACGGTGACCTGGGTCAGTGCATCAAGGTCAAGGACTGACTGACGGTGACCTTGACCAGTCCATCAACGTCGAGGACCGGCGGACTATACATGGAGACGTCGCGATTGGTGGGTGGTTAGTGTTGATGCGCCCTGATTGTTGAGTGATTAGTGTTGATGACTCTGATTAGTGGATGACTAGTGTTGGTGACTCCGATTGGTGGATGATTAGTGTTGATGCGCCCTGATTGGTGGGTGATTAGTGTTGATGCGCCCCGATTGGTGGGTGATTAATGTTGATGACTCCTATTGGTGGATGATTAGTGTTGATGACTCCGATTGGTGCGATGTGATGCTGACGTTGTGACCTACGTCGTTACGGTGTGAACCGCTGAATATTTAGACTTAGCAGTACCAATGTGCAACAAAATCCAGCGTGCTAAGTCTTGCATGCTGGACTGCAGTTATTATACTCTCACATGTTGGATAGCTGCGGCTCATATCCGCATGCGAGCTTGGTATGTTATCGATGATTTTTTTAAAAATAAACATTTGTTTCAACTCGGCTGAGCGCAGCGCGATATACCAATGCGCATGCGCTGCAGTCATCCTATCCACCACCTCTGGGATGACTACCACACGAGACTATCGACGGGCAGCCTGTGAAGATAACACTTCAAAAAGCCAAAACGTGGTGTCCACTGGTCAATTCCTTCTGCGAGCACACCACATGTGAACCACCGCCACCAGAGTTCTGCACGCACCAGACATTGACCAATACCACAAAACGAAAGCCACACTTCTACACCTCCCGCCTACCCAAAAATGTCCTCAAATTAGCGGCGCCTCTGCAAAGAGATGGCGACTTTCCAGACAAGTACCCCATCTCCGATCAAAATTCATGGATCGGCCCCGATATACATATATATATAGTGCGCGTGCCTGTGCGTGTGTGTGTGTCTATGCGTGTGCGTGTGTGTGTGTGTGCATGTCTGTGTGTGTGTGTGTGTGTGTGCGCCCGCGCGTGAGTGTGCGTGTGCGTGTGCGCGTGCGTGTTTGATTGTAGATGCGTCCATAACGCTGCATTTCAGTGCGGCCCGATACAATGCTAATGATATTAAATATTCGATACGGTGCAGTCGGTGGAGCCCGGGACCCCTACCACAACACGGTGGAATCTGAAACCCTACCCCAACACGGTGGAGACTGAGACCCCTACCCCAACACGGTGGAGCCTGAAACCCTACCCCAACACGGTGGAGACTGAGACCCTTACCCCAACACGGTGGAGCCAGAGAACCCCTACCCCAACACGGTAGAGCCTGAGACTCTTACCGCAGCACGGTGGAGCCCAAGATCACTATCCCAAGACGGTGGAGCCCTGGACCCCTACCCTAATACGGTGGAGTTCGAGACCCTTACCTCAACACGGTAAGATAAAAAATTACTCCAACAGTTAGACAATTGATGTGACAATGTCCGGTGAACAAAGAACGAAAATCAAAATAGGGTTTTTTTTAAACGTCACGAGGTCAATCAAGAGTCACAGCCTAACACAGATTAAAGTTGACCTCGGCATATCACAACTATTTCCATTGCGTTGGATAGGTCTTCCTCTTTCAAACGATGTATAAGTTTGGTACGCTAATTGGTACCATTAAAAATATGTTTTAAAAAAATGTGTATGTGCACATTCTTCGTAACCTCAAAATTGCAACAACAAATCATGTAGCCTGATAAACCGATAGCTACATAAACTCAGCTTTGTCCAAACCGGAGAGGATATGATTTATCCTGGAATCGCCCCGACCCCAACACGAGTTAGTCAAACGTGTCATATCCTGATATATTGTACAACAACAAGAACACCAACAAGTTCAACAATCTACAAAACATCCCATCACACAAACACGAGGAAATCTCAACGAGAACTGATAGAAATATGGCGGCTTAAACAGCACGTATGATACACAATGTGACTCATGATGTGCATACGCAGCACATGCTGTGTCATGCTGTGTCATGCTATGCACGTCATGCTGTGTCATGCTGTGTCATGCTATGCACGTCGGGGCGAAGCCGCCATTGGGAATGGCCGAAGCCCAGGTTGCACGTGTTATAGCCAGGATATTTGATTTCACACCTGAATTTGCTAACATGAGGCCTCCTTGATTCCCCTCCTTCTCTGCCTCCCCACCCCCAACTAAAGAAAACTTGTGGGATTCATAGGTATTTCATGCATATATGCATGTACGTATTGTGCATGCGTGTAGGTAGGTATGGAGGCACGAACGCTTGCTTTGCTGCCCATGCATAATGTATGCACTATTCCTAACATAAATACAGTGCTAAAATAAATAGCTACACGAATGTCCTTGGTGGCAGGAATACCAGCTCCAGCCAAGGGTCAGCGGAGCCAGTGGACGATTGTCGTCTTACAATCATACGGCATTACTGCGTGATGGACATGGCCTGGCAAATCGAGACTAGCATCGACTGGGTCAAAGTGGGAATCGTTGCATTATGACGTGCACCTTTAAGCGTAATAAGGCAGCAGCTAAGCAAGGTGTGCAGCCGCCGCGCCGGTGTGATGTTCCCACTGGTGTCCGACATCACGCAACATAACGATCCTCCGTGCGCGTCACACTGCAGAGTCACGCTGCGTGCGCCGCGAGCTGAAGTCGTCCGACATCTGCTGCAGACGGTCCAGGATCCAGCGCAGGTGGGGCCGCACCGGCGCGTAGGTGACCGACACGCCGGGCGCGCGGCAGTGCTTCTGCGTCGGCCGCACGCTCGCCACGCCCAGCAGGAAGTAGGCGGAGCCGAACCGGTCGGCGGCCACCAGCGGCGAGCCCAGGTCGGCCATGCACGGGGTGCCCGAGCCGAGACAGCGGCGCCGGCCGCCGGCCACCTCGGGGAGCAGGCGGTACCGGCACGTGTCCGGGCCGCTGTAGCTGCTGTTGGCCAGCGACAGCTGCTCGTGGTCCATGACGTGCGAGGTGGCGCTGCGGTCGCGGTCGCACGAGCAGCAGGTGGCAGCACTGTCGGCCGCCGGCGCCGGCCCGCTGTTGAGGCCGAAGGTGAGCGCGAACTGGCGGTGCGGCGGGTGGCGCAGCGGGAACATGGGCAGGCAGATGGGCTGCACGCCGTGGCGCAGCGTCACCGGCCGCGCCAGCTGCACCAGCGCCAGGTCGAAGCGACTGGCGCCCGCCTGGCGCCGGACGAAGCTCGGGTGCACGGCCACGCGCGAGACGGCCACCGGCTGCCGCTCGGTGCACAGGCTCGGGTCGTACCAGAGACAGTCGCGCCGGCTGCTCAGGTCGTACTCGCCCACCAGCGCCGACTGCAGCCGGAAGCCGGCGGCGCCGAGCGCGCAGCGCGCCGACGTCAGCACGTGCTGGTCGTTGATGAGCGCGCCGGAGCAAATGTAGCGCGTGGCGCCGCCGGGCGGCGCGAAGCCGAGCGCCACCAGCCACGGGTGGTCGCCCACCACCGGGAAGCCGCAGCCGAGCGGGCCGCGGCTGATCTGCGACTCGGAGCCGCTGCCGCAGAACTGCAGGTCCAGGTGTCGCAGCGCGCCGTGGCCGGCCAGCTCGGGCAGCACGGTGGTCTGGCGGCGCAGCAGGTCGGCGCGGGACTGCATCCAGTCAGAGCGGGGCTGCAGCCGGTCGGAGTGGGGCTGCAGCCGGTCAGCGCGGGGCTGCAGCCGGTCAGCGCGGGGCTGCAGTTCGTTAGTGCGGCGCCAGACCGGATGGCCGGCCAATGCTCCGCCCGCCGTCAGCACAAGCACAGTCAGCTGCTGCAATCCGAACATGGCGGCCAGTCGTTGCGAACTGCCGTCTCCGCACCGCACCGACGCTTTTATCAGCCGATCGTGTCGCGGCGGTGAGTCAGCAGAAATTCCGCCCGCAAGATTGGCTGTGATTGGCTGTGACGAGACGCGGGATAACCTGAGCGCAGAGGTGTGGGTGGAAACACGCTCATAGCTGTCGGGGATATTCCTGTGCTTTCGCAATTTATTCTCGTACACTTTGCGGTTGACGCTCAGACTTTTCCAAGGCTTACGAGTGGCTCATTTCCCATGGGGAGAGATCTGAGACACACGTTGACCATGTGGCGGCGAGTGCCGGTACACGTTCAAGATGACCGGATGCCAAAATCCCATTGCCGAATAACGTAACTATTTGAACTTCGTTGTGCCTCTTGTCACTCCCTGGATGCGAATGGAGCAAGCTATATATCGTGGTATATAGATCGTATATGTTGTATAGATTGCACTCGTGTTAAGTTTAAGACCTGTGCGGTCGAATTCTACGCCTATTCCCCTCATGGTTGATAATTGGGTCACGTTACTGACAAATATGCATATGAGCCTCAGACACACATTCCGGGTTGGAATTAAGCGGCACGACACCAGACTAAGGCTGCGTTGTTCATTTCCGGCAAATTATCGTGGTAAAAACGTCATCTCAAATAAGCGGGGACGCC
This sequence comes from Ashinkailepas kermadecensis, assembly GCA_034440615.1. NCBI lineage: Eukaryota > Metazoa > Arthropoda > Thecostraca > Neolepadidae > Ashinkailepas > Ashinkailepas kermadecensis. Next base: position 144,261 of record JAOTOM010004419.1, on the reverse strand, counting down.
ACTGCATACCTGCGTGACAATACATTTGCGCCCAACATTGACAGGAGTTCTACATCCTATCGCCCGCCACTTACCTGGTGATGCCGTCAAGGTGTTGGGGAGGGCGAGCAGACGGCCACAGCCTAGCCAATTCCCTGGTCATACCGTGAACGTGTAGTTCCTATCTGGTGACGCCGTCAAGATATGAATTAGCAAGGGCGAGCAGAAATTTTGATGTATCACGTTCGACGTGCTGAAGCAGATTCAATGTGAGGGACCGGATTTCGGTATTCGTGTAGCCTCGTAGCCATTAGACAATCGAAATCACTCTTTTTAGCAATCGTCTGGACCAAATGCCTGTGAGAATACCAGTATCCTTAGCCGAACCACGAGACAATTAAATGTTTTTTGTAGACAACGGACATACCCAGTGAGACATGTGACAGCGGGCTACGAGAGGTGGGCGGGCCCTGAAACCGCGAACAAGCCGATTGACAAAGGGGAACAAAATATGCATGGACAGTGGACACGGTATCGTCCGTAGAAATCCGAGCACTATCATTCAGCTTGTATATCCACACCCCATATCGTTTATCCACCACACCATAGTTATATGACACCGCATCAGGAAAACACGACTCTCAGGCCGTACCTCTCATGCCGTGCCTCTCAGGTCGTACTTCTCATGCCGTACCTCTCAGGCCGTACCTCTCAGGCCGTACCTCTCATGCCGTACCTCTCAGGCCGTACCTCTCATGCCGTACCTCTCAGGCCGTACCTCTCATGCCGTACCTCTCAGGCCGTACCATTCATGTCGTACTTCTCAGGCCGTACGTCTCAGGCCGTACCTCTCAGTTCGTACCTCACAGGCCGCGAGATCTTTGCTTTACTTTACTTTACTAGTTGCCCCCAGGCCGGCGTAAACTTCGCATAGCCTGCGTACCGAGACACAGGTCATAGCCTGCGTACCGAGTCGGCCGGGGCTGTACTGGAGCGCCAGAGTTATCTTATTCATGTGCTTTATGCACGCAGGGAAAGTGGTTCGATCGCGAGACGTGAGTGACAATGTCCATTCCGCTCCATTTCTTCCGCCATGGTTGTCACATAGCCGAAATTATGCTTCCAGTCTAGCCTCTCAATTTCGACAATAGTTTCTACTCTGATCTTTTCATTCCTCTACATTCAAGATAGCAATCAAATTGAAAACATCCATAGAACAGGAAATGACATTTCGAACACCTTTCGCGCTGCTGTCAATTACACTAATGCTTCCCAAGAAAACCACAATCTGTCCAGCATGGGTGTTGTCACTTCAACCAATTCAACATCGTAAACTTCGCCAATCGAAAGATAAGAGTATATCCAGCGGCCGGACGCCACCTGATAATGGAATACATCACGCCGGACGTGCACGAGATGCGCCAACAAAATCCCTCCAGCCGCTGTGAAACCGGCCAGGCTTAGCCAGCTGCGCACCGCGGTGCAAACTAGCATCAGCATGAGCTGAACACTGACCCACAACAAAACCTCGCGGGAAAAATAGGGCAGCGCATGGCAATCGGGCAGTGCAATCGCAATATTAACACGGCGCAGCCCAGACTTAGTGTTAAGCTCTCATAGTGTTAAGCTGTTAAGCTCTCTCCCTTACTACGTGGCCGCCATTTCCCAACATTTAGTGTCGGTGTTTATTTGGATAACTATTGAAGTGGATCTATGTTGGGTTTGGTGTGCCCAAATCACATTGTAACTTGTTGTTTGTTGTTGCGATTTGCAGACACGAATCAGAACTAAACCCCCAAATGACGCTTCCTTTCTTCATCACACGATCATCTGTAACCAGAGTGGGAAACTTACTTTCCGGGTTGGGAGTCGGAGTGCATACCGATTTCTTCCGGAGTACATTTTCATGGACATTATTTTTTTTTATGCATGGAATCTGTTTACCAGTAACCGACCGGAAAAACCTAAATCAGTACCTACATAATATGCATAAGTAATATCATTCTCATTTTGGGTCAAATCAAATGCCAAAACATACAAACAAAGAAGTGAACAATGGATGGCACCGCCCGGCAGTGACCCGTAATAATCGGCACTGTTTCGTTTCTTATAACTCACAGGAGAAATGCGTTTTCCTTTTACTGTTGGTCTCAGTACAAGGCTAGCCATATGAAAAACAAACAAAAATACTTCACACTTCACCCTCAGCTCAGAGCGCATACCTACCTACGCAGCCAATTTCCCACGTAATACGAACACAACTCCCCTACCGCACACGCCACAGTTGGATGTGATCAAAGCAAAGGATCAGTCAAGGTCTTGTGTTTACTGTTAACTTGTGTGGACACTGTTAACCATGTGTTCAAAGTTGCTAATGAGTATGACGTCATATACGAAATACCTTGCATTGATTGGTTCACAGACAGATTTCAGAACAGAAAATGCTAACGCAGCCAATTCTGATCGGTGGCCTCCGGGACTCCGGAGAACGTCTCTTAAAACTGTCAAAGTTTCCCACTATAGGGTGGGAGGAACGCAAGTATTCCGAGACGCGGCTCCAGAGCAGGAGAACAGTGTTCTAAGTGCGCATGCGCATCATCCTGCAAGTTGCTGTTGGCGCGTTGTTGTCGGCAATTCCGGTGGTTGAGATTGATGGAGTGTGTGAAGATGTGGTCCGGCTGCTGACTGCTACAAAAAGTGATTAGTTTGAGTGGTGACCGTAAGTGGAATAACCAGCGTTTTTTTTGGGTGTCGTTCTGTGTTTGTTTTTATTGATATCTTTGTTCCCACATTTGTGTCGGAGTACATGTAAAGCCCATCCTATCCAGTATGAACCCGGAGTGCAAAAATGTTTTCAGAGATAAAATCTCTTAAGAAGTGCCTTAATTCCCTCCCTGATCATCACTGCATCACAAAAACGCTTGCTTTCTTACGAGAGCGACATTCTTTTAGACCAAATTATGGCTCGACATTAAATGGCATGCAGACAAACCTGCATTTGTACGTCGATGCACATGAGCACACATACATAGATACACACATACATGGATACACATACACACATTCATACAAGCATAACTAGATAACATAAATATATGGATGCATACACGTGAGCGGATTCAGTAAGCGTGACGGTAGGTTCAAATCGGACGTTTCAATGCAGCGCCACACAAACAGTGACTGCCTATGGTATCACGAACCCGCTGCTCCCTTCACGTGCGAACACACATGCGAGTGCAGATATCCGCCGGGTGCTGCCGACACGGCACATTGAACAGAGCCGGCCGCCGAGCGGCCATCAACTGTGCAGCGGCACGCGCCTCACGTGCACGCCGTGGGCGGCACCGAACCGCAAACGCTTCCGACCAGCCGGACCGGTGCTCCGCCATTCGTGCACATTGACAGCAGCCGCCCGTGCCCGGCCCGTCGAACACCCATCGTTGCTGTGAGATCGTCACGTGGCAGCGGGCACAGTCACACCCAGTGTGCCGGCGCCGCGCCCCGTCCACACGCGGCCGTCGCGTGACGTCACCGCCGGCTGACAGCACGACTGCAGACGTCCAGCCGAGCTTCCTGCCCACCCACTCCATCACGTGCACGAGCAGGATCAGCTGACCGACACGCTGACTGAGCATCCCCAAGACGGAGGCAGTCTTCCGGCGGTAGCTGTGAGCTGAGCCCGGGCAGCAGTCCGGACAGCGGTAGGCAGCTCGGAGTCTGGGCAGGCACCGCCTCGAACCACTCAGCCTGGGCAGGCGCCGGCTCCAACCACTCAGCCTGGGTAGGCGCCGGCTCCAACCACTCAGCCTGGGTAGGCGCCGGCTCCAACCACCCAGCCGGTCCGACCGCGCCCAGACGCTCAGAGCAGCTTCTTCTTGGTGGCTGTGTACCGCTCCATATACTGCAACAGAACAATGACAACAATGACAGTCTCAGCGGGACATTTTGCCACCAATCTCTCCGTGGGGCCACCAACAATGTGGCAGCGCAGTTTGACAGCTTCCCCTAGTATCCCAGTCCCCCAGCATCCCACTAGTCACAGTCAGCCCTCGAGTGCACGGAGGCAGGCCTCCCTCCGCCCGCCGCTGACCAGTGACCACGGGGGCAGGCCTACACCCGCCGCTGACCAGTGACCACGGGGGAGGCCTACACCCGCCGCTGACCAGTGGCCACGGGGGCAGGCCTACACCCGACGCTAACCAATAACCACGGGGCAGGCCTACACCCGACGCTAACCAATAACCACGGGGCAGGCCTACACCCGCCGCTGACCAGTGACCACGGGGCAGGCCTACACCCGACGCTGACCAGTGGCCATGGAACAGGCCTCCCTCCGTCTCCACTGACCAGTGGCCAGGGGGCAGGCCTACACCCGCCGCTGACCAGTGACCACGGGGGCAGGCCTACACCCGACGCTGACCAGTGACCACGGGGGCAGACCTACACCCGACGCTAACCAGTGACCACGGGGGCAGGCCTACACCCGACGCTGACCAGTGGCCATGGAACAGGCCTCCCTCCGTCTCCACTGACCAGTGGCCAGGGGGGCAGGCCTATACCCGCCGCTGACCAGTGACCACGGGGGCAGGCCTACACCCGACGCTAACCAGTGACCACGGGGGCAGGCCTACACCCGACGCTGACCAGTGGCCACGCCTCGCTGCAGAAGTGCGCCCATTCGTTCCGGCACGTGCCGTGTATGCTGTCAGGTTTACCACTGCACGAGACGGGGGGGGGGGGTACGGTCGGGCAACTATCGCTGCGCGCGTCTGATGACGTCATATCCGGTCACGCCAGTCACGCGGCCAAGCCCAGCCGGAGCCGCCCACCTTGCGGACATTGTGCCCTTAGTCAGTGAGGAGGCGGAACACGCAGTGCAATGACTATTGGAGATTAGGGCGCACCCAGGTACTATTTATAATGTTTGCTTCATGAAATCATCGCTATTTTCGTGGTCTTCAGGTACGTGTCTTCCAGTAGGTGCTCCCACTGGAAACCATCGCCGCCCAACAAGTACTTGGCTCGGATGGGGTTGGACGGACCATCCCGCCAAAGCACGGGTTCGGTCGGTTCTACATAGTGGGGCAAACCGTACAGAAACTAATTGTCATCGATAACGAAGATGTCACCATCGCTCTGCACGCGTTTCGCCAAGTTCAACCCTGTTACAGTACGGCTCGCTTAGGCCTGAATCTGTAGGGGCGGATTCGGCCCCAGAGATCTCAGAATCTATTGGGACGATTCCAAAGCTGGATAGCTCGACGAATTCTACTGATACAATATACACTTTTTGAGTGTCAAAATGTCAAATTTCCCCAATAGGGAGGTTAGGAGATCAAAAATATGGGAGATAATTTATCAAAACTATTTGGGACTGTACTTGTATTTTGCATCTGTAAAAACGTGCCTACATGGGCATAGAGCATCCTTAATGATCCACGGCATCATTTGATACCTATATAGACACATGTCAGGCAGCCAATGGCGTAGCCAGGAGCCTGAGGAGGACTGAATATAAATTGTTGTTTGTGACTGGTCCTTCTTCGCAGTCAGCGCCATAAATACCTATTGTTTTGCCATTTTTACATGACATCACACTCAACGCGAGGTTGCTGACCAAAGGCGTCGCCAGGGGACCATACTAGGGAAGATCCTGTGTGGGATTATCATCATTGGACACTGGAAATATTTCCTGGCTGCGCCACTGCGTGCGATTTATTATAATCCATTGTCCTGAAATCACTCCTCCCATCCTTGATCCGCCATTGGCAAAGTGTCACCCTCGTCGTGCCATTGCTTGTAGCGAATTGAATGTCATCTCCTGAACATCTCTTGTCACCTCCTGGATCGCCATTTGGGAAGGTCGTCCGGCTCCACAATTGCGTGTGATGCATTATTACTGTTTGTTCCGAATTCACCCCACAATCCCGGGGTGAATGACCCTGGATCTTGTCCTCTCCAATGGCAACGCAACTGATACCGCTTTGGAAAAAAACGGTCACATATTGCCCGTGGTGTCTCCCTAGGATCCGCCCCTGTATGCTCCTGAAATGCTCAACATAAGCATTTCCGTATGTAAGCAGTGATGTGAACAGTTAAATTCCAAATTCTAGCTACCTGAACAGCAAAACAAAGGAAATATTCAGTTGCGTGTGCTGTTCCTGATTTTTCACAAAAATATGTCGATGCCGCCTCCAAACATGGAGCCACCTCTGGTCGCTACGAAACTAAAATTTCAGCACGAAGTAGAAAAAGGAATGTCAGGAAAAGACGAGATTCACACTTCTATCGCAAAGCGTTATGGAACAGCAGTCGATGAACCAGAGGGGGTGGAATCCGCCCCCCCCCCCCCATACCGAAAAATGGCTAAGGTGAAATTTGGAATCATTAGAGTAACAACTGAGATTAAATCTGCACTTCTTAACACTAAGCTGACATTTCCCTACAGCGTTCATGTACGATGAGACGAGCCGGGAGTATTTTGATTAACAACCAGATCATTTCGCGCTGGATCCACACTATCTGCACAGTGCCGAGGAGCACCACTGACGACATTATTATAATCCTCGTTCAATTTCAGAATATATTAGGTCGTGAGACATGGGTATTCCATTATAGTTACCATTGTGATTTCATATTCCACGGTACAACACCAACGCGAGTGAAAATAACCTCCCATATAAATATGAGCGAGCGAACTTGGCGTGACTGTTCGCCACGCCCACAGCCGTTAGATGCGTGACGGACGCTCCAGAGCCCTGGCGTCTGCCACGGGCGTGGCCTCTTGTCCCGTCAAACAGACGGCATCGCTCCTGAGGGAAGTGCAGTGGCGCAACATTGCGGAACGTGGTGAGATACGTCCGACATGTAAGTGTTCCGAGAAATACTTCGAACTCACCGGAAACATTCCGCCCGTGACGAGGTAGGCAGCGTTTCACCTCAGAACACCACAACACACACAGGAGCGTTTTTGAAGGGTCGCAGAGCAAGCCTTGTTTACTCACGCGCGAAAACTGTCATGTTCAACAACATTTGTGTTCTAAATATTGCTTCAAATATACCGGAACTTTTCAAATTCCTGGAGCAAATTTTTCTTCTTTCAGCATGCACAATAGGTCTTCTTCAAAACAACAACTGCAAAAACAATTTTTGGGGTACGTCAAGTTCATTTAATGTGGAAAATGAGTGGACCAGGCTATTGGGGATCTTGCTGTGCCACCTGGATAAATTTAGAAAAGAAGTTCACCGAGTGGAGAGGCCGGGTGGAATGTGCTCCAAATTTATCAAACTGAACTTTCGGGTCACAACTGAGTGTGGGACGGGGCCGATAGTTACTATTTGTTTACATAATTGGCAACAGAATGATGCCTAAAGACGAAGTCATGTAAAATATTTAAAGTTGTCCGTCAGCTATCCGATGTTAACAACGCAGCCAAAGCCAGCTGACCGCGAGTAACGCCTGCCGTGTGTAGCTGTGCGCCGGAGCGACACGTGGAGACACGTGGAGGTGCGACACGTGGAGCGACACGTAGAGGTGCGACACGTGGAGACACGTGGAGCGACACGTGGAGACACGTGGAGCGACACGTGGAGACACGTGGAGGTGCGACACGTGGAGCGACACGTAGAGGTGCGACACGTGGAGACACGTGGAGCGACACGTTGAGACACGTGGAGTGACACATGGAGGTGCGACACGTGGAGGCGCCTGTTCAGTGACGTCGACCGAAATATCCCCGAGGGAAGCATGAGGGGGGGGGACAGAGCAGGGAATGTGAGCATTGAGGGAACATGAAGGTGCCAATTAAGGACCAGTTAATGAGCATCGCCAGGGACCTGTCTGAGCGGTGTGGTGCCGGTGCCAGGGACCTGTCTGAACGGTGTGGTGCCGGTGCCGATTCAAGGTCGCTTCCAGGATTCTGCGACTGGAAGTCCGAGGTGCTGATTCAGGGCGTCGTCAGAGATGAATTACCAAATGACGTGGGGAGAATTGGAGTTTTTAATTTCAGTCCTTCCGGTTCAGGCCCAAAGGTGCCATGCTAAACATGGGCAACATTGGGGGGGGGGGTCCCTTCAAAGACATGGAAAGTTCCGACAAGTAATGAAAAGTTCCGGGAAGTTCCATGGACGTCATCAGGGGCCGAGCTCGACCGACAACACGGCCAATGGCACGGCCGAACTCGAATGACAACACGGCCAAAAGTGCGGCCGAACTCCACTGACAACACGGCCAAAAGTGCGGCCGAACTCCACTGACAACACGGCCAAAAGAGCGGCCGAACTCCACTGACAACACGGCCAAAAGTGCGGCCGAACTCCACTGGTTAGTTAGTTATTGGTTTTACGACACGTCGACCGTTGAGTCATATAGCGTCGCCAATCTCTCACGCCGATTGGTCGCGGGCGAAGAGTAGCGACAGGTGAGATTCGAACCCACAATCTTTCGATTGCGAGACGAGCATCTTACCCCTAGACCACTCGTCCCCTTGGTTCAGGTGTTGAGAAACGTCAGGTATGTGATCTGATCTCCTCGTCGCACTGGCTTGCCCTTAATTTTCTTTTTTTAAACTTATCTTCGATCGGTGTCGCTCCCTGATCCGTATGTTGAAATGCAACAGCTGACTATTGTTATTGAGAGAGCCTGGGCCACATCTATGAGCGCATATCTCGGTATGGCATGCTTCGCTTGACTCAAAGCGATCAGGACTCATGTACATTATGTTCCAATCCATTTCAGTGGGTACCATATACGATGCTAATCAAGTGCAAGGCCGACATTTTATTACAGCCTTTGAATCGGTGACTGTCACTCCACAACAATACACAACAATTATTTAAAGGGGCTTCTGAATTCCCTTTTAGGTTTTTTCCTTGCCTCTTTTTATCGCGTTATGACACAGTTCTGAAACTTCGTGAATTTTCACAACGTTCCCTTGCGCGTATATGCAAAAACAAATTTCGCTCATCAGAGGCGGCTCCAGGTGGAGATTCGGGGGGCATGTCAAGCCAATTTGTACAGTCTGTATTATAGGGGCGCATCGACTGCATAGGTCATATAGACTCTTTACAGTTTGATGAGCATTCAAAGTCAGTCAGATATTCGCATGCTATGTTCGTAAGTACTGGCTACGAGCTAACACCATCGATGCAGAACACATGCTGCACATCTTGCATCACCAAAATGTACACACATGGCAGATGCGATGTCAGGGTAAGGAAGTAGAGGATTTGTGATGGTTTTAACAGAACAAAGCAAGCCCCTGGCACACCATGACATCATTGCTGATTCCTCAGGAATTTCCATAGTGAAAGAATACAATTTTCCACATGGGCAGTGACAACACGGCCAAAAGAGCGGTCGAACTCGACCAATGCAAATGAAATACTCCACCTGTTGGCGTAAATCTCACTCTGCCTTCGCCATCCCCGGCATGAACGACATTGGTAGCCAATTCCAACGTGACCACAGATCGTCTTGGAAATCAATGGTTTTTGCGGGGCAACATGGACCTAAATTAATTCTTCACTGGGATGTCCTCACCGGAGCGAACAATTTAGGTGATGCTTCCACTACAGATGGAATTCCAGGTGAGATTTTAAAAAAAATACCCCGACAGCCGACCACCTTTTCTCGGGATTGTTTTGTGTTTGTCACTCAGGAGCATCAGTAATGCGCACCACAGCCATGCTATTGTTGAACACCAAGCTACCGTGATACGCACCGCCAACAGACCGTGGAAAAACCAGTCCGAAAACCCCCACCAATGCCGACTCACTTCCACAATCAAACGAAATCCCAGTCACGCGTCGCGACGAGTAGTACAATAGACTTCCCCGAACAGCGGATGTGTATAACCTGTGCGCAGCGGCACGTAGCGTGGGGAGCAACCTCGTCGAGGTCGAACAGGCTCCAATCAGACGGCTCACCCGTGCAAACAGTAGAGCACGCCCGTGCTCCGGCAGAAGGCCAGGTCACACGGACGCTTGCCATGACGCACACGCCCGTCTTCCGCGCAACTGCCGGCGCAATACTTTGTCTCGTCCACGTCACACTCATTCCATCGCTTATCGTCACAGTGGCGCCGCTTTTGTGTGATGTTCACGTACCTGTTTGTCCATGGTCTGTCGGCTCAGTGTCGGTGTGCCGGTGCCATGAATAGCCCTAGTTACCGAGATAGAGACCGGCAAGTGAAAGCTCAAACAAAAACGGCGAATTGCGTCCAACTGGCCTGTCTGCTTTTGACACGCCAGACGCGCCCACACTCCTTCCTGTATTCCCACTGACAAACGATTTGTAATGACGTCACCAATGCGTGTACGACACGTCCACAGGGTCTGTGTGATTAGGCCATGGCACGGCGTATACGACACGTCCACAGGGTCTGTGTGATTAGGCCATGGCACGGCGTATACGACACGTCCACAGGATCTGTATGATCAGACCATAGCACGGCGTGTACGATACGTCCACAGGGTCTGTGTGATCAGACCATAGCACGGCGTATACGATACGTCCACAGGGTCTGTGTGATCAGACCATAGCACGGCGTATACGATACGTCCACAGGGTCTGTGTGATCAGACCATAGCACGGCGTATACGATACGTCCACAGGATCTATGATCAGACTTGGGCGTATACGATACGTCAACAGGGTCTGTGTGATCAGGCCACAGCACGGCGTATACGATACGTCAACAGGGTCTGTGTGATCAAGCCATAGCAAGACTCACTCCATAGAGCAGGACGTACAAAGGCATTCAGTTGATAGCAGCTGGCGTCTACTTCCTGCATCAGCATTCCATCACGCAGGAATCAAGTTGCACTCAGGGGCGTCGCGCCACCGGGGGAGGGGGGGGGGGGTGGCAGCGGGGCAGTCACCCACCTGCCGTGAGACTGGGGGGGGCGACGCCCCCTGACATTTGAAGAGGCCCCTATCCGGAAATGCACAGGGGAAAAAGGTCAGCAAGGAGGCCGACGGGACAGAAGATCATGCTGTGAAGGAGGCTCCAAGACTTGCAACGAGGCTCCCAGGAAATCAGATCAGGTCCGTATAAGAGACGCAGGAGAGAGATTGGGAGGAGGCCCCCAGGACGAAAAGGATGCCACCGAGACGGCAGCCCACCCAGGTTAGACAAGAAGGCTTCCGATGGCTGGTAGGATATTCTTAATTTGGAAAACGAGGCCCCCAAGATGGAAGAGGAGGCCCCTACAATAGAAAATGATAACATAGGAGAGGAAAGATTTCACCGGACGCAGGAGGCCCCAAGATGGGCAAGAAGGCTTCTGCAGGAATGAAAGAAGGCCAGAGACCAGCCAGATGAGGCACATATTTTGGAAGAGGATGACCTTAGGAGATAAGATTTGGGACTAGGACGCAAAAACACGCTGCTAAGAGGATAATGAGGCTCCAAACACCGATGTGGAGGCCTCCAAGACGTGAGTGGAGGCGCCTAATTAAAAAAAGAGTCACCTAGGAGAGAATGGGAGGCCCCAGAAATCAAGAGAGTGCCAAAAGTTGGCACGAAAGCCCCCAGGATGCAAAGGAGGCCCCAAGACGGGCAGGGAGGCCTCAGAACATGAGAGGAGGCCCTAAGATGGAAGAGATGTTGGTTGGTTATTGGTTTTACGACACATCGACCGTTGAGTCATATAGCGTCGCCAACCTCTCACGCCGATTGGTCGCGGGCGAAGAGTAGCGACAGGTGAGATTCGAACCCACAATCTTTCGATTGCGAGACAAGCATCTTACCCCTAGACCACTCGTCCCCCAAGATGGAAGAGAAAGCTAGTGGATATGAGATGAGGTTTGGGAGACGCAAGAGGAGGCCCCAAGACGGATAAGGCTCCACCAAGATAGAAAGGATGATCCCGAGACGTAGCAGGAGGAACCTAATTCGGAAGAGGACGCCACAACACTAGAAATGAGGCCCCTTAATGAACGAGGAGGCGCCTAAAGTAGAAGAGGAAAGCCGTCGGATAAGAGAGATGGCTCACGGGCGGAAACGAAGGCCACACAACTGCTAAGAACGTCCCCAGGAAATGACCAGGCCGCTGAGATAGGAAAGGATGCTTGTAATTTGGAAGAGGAGACACCTGTGAGAGGAGAGGAATTCACGAGGAGATAAGAGGCCACCCACAAGATGGGCAAAGCGTGAATCAAAACACAGAGCAGGAGGCCCCCAAGACGTGAGAGGAGGCCCCTAATCTGGAAAAGGAGGCATCTAGAAGAGAAAAGAAGGCCCTTGCAGTACCCACAAGAAGCCCCGAAAGACGGGCTAGGAGACCACCAGGACTGAATGAGGTCCCAAAGACCGGTAAGGAGGCCCAGAAAATGAGAATAGACCCTAAGATGGGAGTGGTAGCCTGAACGATAGATACGTCTATAGGTGGAACCTCATGAGGTTCCAAAAATTGAAGCCTACCCGGTCCCTAAGACGGGCAAGACGTCGCCAGGACAAAGAAGGTACCAGAGGCGTGGCAGGAGGCCCCTAATTTGACAGAGGCAACCACAGGCCATGGTAAAGTGGCCCCCAGGTTCCCTCTAAGACAGGAGATTGGGACCATGGAATGTGGAGGCGGGGGGTATGCTGAAGGAAGAGACATCCAAGACCGGCAAGGAGGCCCCAGAAAATGAGACGAGGCTCCCTAAGACGTGAGAGGAGGCCCCCAATTTGCAAGAATAAGCCCCTGATAAATGACAGGAGGCCCCCTTACGCAAGAGGATTCCCTAAGACGAGTAAGCAGACAGTCATGATAAAGGAGGCCCATGACACCTGAGAGCAGACATCTAATTTGGAAAAGAAAAAACAGAACCCAGGAGACGAGAAAATGTCCCAGGACACACGAGAAGTCCCCCAAGACGGGCAATGAGGACATCAGGATAAAATTGGAGGCCCAAAAGACAGACAATGAGCCCCCAAGAAGTCAGATCAGGTCCATAAGAAACAGTGCATGGAGATAGGGAGGAGGCCCCAGGATATTGCAGAACGTTCCCAAGACGAAAAGTCGAGACGGATAAGGAGCCACCCAGATTAGACGATGAGGCCCCCGATGCGCGACAGGAGATTCCTGATTTGGAAAAGGATTCCCAGAGCTTGGAAAGGAGGCCCTTTCTCCACTTGCCCCAATATGGAAGAGGAGGCCCCTAAGTTGGTTGGTTGGTTATTGGTTTTACGACACGTCGACCGTTGAGTCATATAGCGTCGCCAATCTCTCACGCCGATTGGTCGCGGGCGAAGAGTAGCGACAGGTGAGACTCGAACCCACAATCTTTCGATTGTGAGACGAGCATCTTACCCCTAGACCACTCGTCCCCACTAAGATAAGATAAAAGGGCATAGGATATAATGAGTGATTTTCCCCGAACGCAAGAGGAGGCTCCAAGACAAGTAAGAAGGCCTCTGCAGAAATGAGAGAAGGCCACTCAGATAGGAAAGGAGGCCCCGAATTTGGAAGAGGGTGCCCCAAGGAGAGGAGAAGTCTACCAGAACGCAATACACAGATGAGAAGGCCTTCAAAACGCTAGAGGTCTCTAATTCGGAAAAGGGGTCCTTTAGAAGGGGTAGGAGGTTCCAGAGCTGAGGAAATAGTCGCCAAAGATGGGCAAGGAGGCCCCCAGGTTAGAAAAGGAGGAAGGCAATGGGATAGGGGATGAGGATCCGGAGACGCAGGAGGTCCCCAATATGAGTAAGACTCCCCCAGGATAGAAGATGGGGCTACCGAGACGTGACAGGAGGCACCAAATTCGGAAGAGAAGGCCTCAAGATTGAAAAGGTAGCCCCATGATTTAAGAGGAAGCCTCTGAGATAGGAGAGGAAGGCGAGAATAGGCTATAATAAGAGGCTATACTAAAAGAGATTACTCCCGAGAGCGGGAAGAGGCCCCAAGATGGGTAAGGTCACCAGGAAATGAGGTCACTAAGATAAGAAAGGATGCTCCGACTTGGACGATGAGGTCCATGGGAGAGAAGAGGAGTCAACCATGGCATAAAAGGCTACCTAAAGATGGGAAGGAGGATCAAGACAGAGGAGTAGGCCCCCAGGATGTGAGAGGTGGCCTCTAATTTGGAACAGAAGGCTTCTAGAAGAGAAAAGGATGCCCCCGCCGAACTCGAGAGGAGTCCCTCAAAACGAGTTAGGATGTCCAGAGGACCGAATAAGGCCCCGAAGACCGGAAGGAGGCCCCAGAAAATGAGAGGAGTCCCTTAGCGTGGGAGTGGTAGGAGGTATGCAATGAGGTGAGGTTCCCAAAATTGAAGACCCCCCCCCTTCAAGATGGGTAAGGTGTCGCCAGGATAGAGGAGGCCCACAAGGTGTGGCAAGAGGCCCTAATTTGGCAGAGAAGGCCCCTGGGATATGAGAGGATGCCCCAGGCCATGGCAAAGGGGCTGCAGGATGTGAGAGGAGGCCCTCTAAGACGGGAGAGGAGGACCATGGAACATGGAGGAGAGTGGACACACGAGACATCCAACACCGGAAAGGAGGCTCCAGGAAATGAGACGAGGCCTCCTAAGACGCGAGAGGAGACCCATAATTTGCAAGAGGAATAACTAAGAAATAACAGGAGGCCCCCGTACGCAAGAGGATTCCCTAAGATGGGCAAGTAGAAAGTCAAGATGGAGGAGGCCGACAAGACGTGAGAGCAGGCACCTGATTTGGGAGAAAAGATCTATAGGAGAGGAAAGAAGGCCCAGGATGCACGAGAAGTACCCCACGACGGGTAAGGAAGCTTTCAGGATAAAGGGGAGGCCCCCAAACAAGAAATGAAGCCCAATAGCCCGATAAAGTCCGATCAGGTCCCTAGGAGACGGGGCACGCAGATGGCGAGGAGGCCTCAGGATATTTGAGAAGGCCTCAAAGACGAATAGAATGCCTTCGATACAGTAAGGAGCCACCAGATTTGACGAGGGTCAAGCTCCAGAGCCGTAACAGAATGCCCCTAAGTTGGAAGAGGAGACCCCTCGGGGAAAAGAGCAGTCCACCCGGATGCAAGATCACACCCCTAAGTGAGGAAAAGAGGCTGCAAACACAGGAGGCCCCAAAAACGTGAGAGAGGAGGTACTATTTTGGGAAAGGAAGCTCCAGGACGCATGAGGAGCCACCCAATGTGGGCAACAAGGCCACCAGCATAGAAAGGGAATCCCAAATATGGGTAAGGAGAATCCATCAGGACGTTGATTTCTGAAAATTATCCACGGGGCATAATACACAGAGGAAATGGGCAAGCGCAGATGGATTGAGGGGGGCACAATCCATAGGGTCCCATGTTAAAAGTAGAAATGATTGGGGAAAACAGGGGTGAATGTGTGCCTAATACTTGTGTTATCATTTCCAGACATGAATCTTATGCTATTCATATTGTGATTTTCATCACCTTTTGCTACCCACCGTATTTCGTTCCATTTTATTGTATTCAGTAGTGTTAATCACGAGCAATATCAATTTGTTGGTTACTTTGGTTTAGGGGCGCATCGACTGCGTTGGTCATACAGCGCCCATAGCAATTCTGTTAATCTGTTACAGTTATTCTGACTTAAAATCATCCAGCGTGCTTGGCGCATTGTTCTGACAACTGTTGCACTAGATCATTGTCGGATGGCTACCGTTCTGGCGTATCTATTAAGTTTTTCACCAAGTCTCGCTAATCTGGGTTTATACCTTTTCACTATACAGGTAGAGCAAACTAGGGCAGGTACCAGTTTGAGGTGGCTGGATAGTTCAGGGTAAGATTGCCAAAGCTTCTGTGACAAGGTTTATTATTTACAATACATACATTTGTATTGATGTGCCATAGTTTGTGTACGTCATTGTACGCCATCTTTCTCAACGTGGTCATATTTCGTGGCAAGGTGTAAACTGTGAAATCGCACCGCTTAGGCGCATCGTCACGGTGTCCGTCCTTTCGGTACGTTGCCAAACGGTCCCGTGAGCATCCATTTATCACATATGATCTGTGCACCATGTACAGGAAAGCAAAAGTCGCGATGAATACATCAAACCTGATTGGAGACAAAGGTTCGACAAATGGTTAGTGCGGTTCTTCGTATGAAAGTTAAGTGCTCATTTGTGCGAACCCTTCAATTCACGGAACAACATTATACAAAAAGAAAACAATAGGAGGCCCTAACACCATGGAGGCCCTCATTGGGATGGGGAGGAGGGCCTTTTATACTCCCCCTCCCAGAAGAATTTCGTGGCGACGGCACTGAACAAGACATCAATATGAAATCATGTTTCCCATTCCCGAACCATACTAAGAGCCTAAAAACAATAGGCCCTAACAAAATGGAGGCCCTCTTTCGGGGAGCCGGAAGCCCCCTTTCAAAAGAAAACTGAAGGTGCTGGAGGCTGTCGTCATTCGAGACCAAGCTCCTGCACTTAATCGTTAAGTGGACATCATGACCAGCACTCTCTCTCTGTCTATCTCTGTCTATCTCTGTCTGTCTCTGTCTGTCTCTGTCTGTCTCTGTCTGTCTCTGTCTATCTCTGTCTATCTCTGTCTATCTCTGTCTATCTCTCTGTCTATCTCTCTCTCTATCTCTCTCTCTATCTCTCTCTCTATCTATCTCTCTATCTATCTCTCTATCTATCTCTCTATCTATCTCTCTATCTATCTCTCTATCTATCTCTCTATCTATCTCTCTATCTATCTCTCTATCTATCTCTCTATCTATCTCTCTATCTATCTCTCTATCTATCTCTCTATCTATCTCTCTCTATCTCTCTATCTATCTCTCTCTCTATCTCTCTCTCTATCTCTCTCTCTATCTCTCTCTCTCTCTCTCTCTCTATCTCTCTCTCTATCTCTCTCTCTATCTCTCTCTCTATCTCTCTCTCTCTCTCTCTCTCTCTCTCTCTCTCTCTCTCTCTCTCTCTCTCTATCTCTCTCTCTATCTCTCTCTCTATCTCTCTCTCTATCTCTCTCTCTATCTCTCTCTCTATCTCTCTCTCTATCTCTCTCTCTCTCTCTATCTCTCTCTATCTCTCTCTCTATCTCTCTCTCTATCTCTATCTCTATCTCTATCTCTATCTCTATCTCTATCTCTATCTCTATCTCTATCTCTATCTCTATCTCTATCTCTATCTCTATCTCTATCTCTATCTCTATCTCTATCTCTATCTCTATCTCTATCTCTATCTCTATCTCTATCTCTATCTCTATCTCTATCTCTATCTCTATCTCTATCTCTATCTCTATCTCTATCTCTATCTCTATCTCTATCTCTATCTCTATCTCTATCTCTCTCTCTCTCTCTCTCTCTCTCTCTCTCTCTCTCTCTCTCTCTCTCTCTCTCTCTCTCTCTCTCTCTCTCTCGTGCTTTGCTGTTTGATAATTAAATTGCTGACGGTGGTACAGTTTGCTACCAGCAACATTTACCTGATCCCAGACGCCGACCAAAATACGACCATCGTTTGGGTGAATATATACTTGCGATTGTGTGCTTTGTTTAATACCCGAGGATGTCAGTTGTTGTGCTGGCCGGCGACACCCGGCGCGCCCGTCACACCGTCTGGCCACGACGTGACGCCACACGCGTGACGTCACGGAACGGCCGAGCCGACCGGTGCGCTCCGCGGAACGTGACGACATCTCCGCGGTAGCGTCGGCCGGACTCCAGAGCCGAGGGTCGCCACTTCACATATCACAATCACACCCACCCACACATCCACCACACACATACATACAACTGTGTCGAAACAAGCGCCGTCGTAAATCCCGGCTGTGCAAATGGTCGCACCACGCCTGGGTTTGTCGCTGCAACTGTGCAAGAACCTGGCCAGCCATCGTGAACAGTGGCGCAGCCAATATTTTTATAATGGGGGAGGGGGTGGCAAACAAAGAAAACACCCCACAAATTGGGTCCTAAGGAGAGGGGCGGGGTCCCGCCCCCTCTCCCCTGGCTGCGCCTCTGATCGTGAAACCCGACGACGGTCAGATCAAGCCAAGGTTGCTTTGTCGTTGCTGGTCTCCTCGACATTGCGCAGATACATCAGCGAAAGCAGGAATATGTTTTGGATCTCGATATTCACCTGTCTAAAACTGTTCAGACATCGCGTGTCAACACGATTACGCTGTGCTGTCCATAATCACTTCGTGTTCTATTTTGGGATGCTACCTTACCGCCGACACGCCTGGGTTATCAGTCTGAGCCGCCACTCTGACCGTACGCCAGATGCCGCGGCCCAATGAGTCCAGACCGGAGCTACGGCCAGCCACGACTCTGGCAAGCTCCGACCTCATACTGACGACCTTAGACTGGAGCTCCTCTGACAACACACTGGACGTGTGACGACCCGGAACCCAGAACGCAGTTCTTCCCACCTCGGAAGGACGCGTTTGGCGACCCCAGCTTCTGGGCGGAAGCTTGATGACCCTACACTACAGACCAGAGCCTTGACAACGCCGGACCGGACCTCGGACGACTCCAGATCACACACATTTAGTTATTTGGGCTTCAGGGCGCATCGGCCATGTTGATCATATTATATTACACACAGGGAGCCGGATGACGTCAGACCAGAGCCTTGATAACCACACTCTTGCGCGCGGAAGCTCTAGACAACCTCGTACGTACTCCAAATAACGGCCTAACTGTTGCAAAGAAGAACCAACACGAGCAGAGACGTGATTTTGGCGGGCACTCCTTTCCAACGTATGACGAATTGATACAGATGAAATGAGTGATTTTGTGACAACGACAGTATCGAGTCGTTTGCAACGGCCCGTGGTCACGCACTCTTCAGATTCATGACGCGTGTTGAAGCGTAGGGATGGGGCGCTTGGAGGCAAACTGACTGCTTGATTGAGAAGTGGTTCTCCAGTTTGCAATATTATACTTGTCTTGTATGCAAAAAGCTCCCCCCCCCCCCCCTCTACATTCTACACGGGATGTGACGGCGTCGACCAGACAGGTCGGCGCGCGTGCTGCGCTGGCGCTATGATGGCGTCTGTGGCGGCGTGGTCGTCCAACAGCAGAGCAGCCAATTTTCAGCGGCACTGAACGCCGGTTCGGCATACTGCTGCCGCCTCCGAGCCATTGCCTTTGTGTTTTTTTTTTTTTTTGGGGTTAAGGGGGCGCACTACACGGTCATTGGCGCCAAGCTGCACTGCTCGTCACGGCGACATGCAGCTGCATGAGCTGATGGTTGTTTATTGGTTTTACGACACGTCGACCGTTGAGTCATATAGCGTCGCCAATCTCTCACGCCGATTGGTCGCGGGCGAAGAGTAGCGACAGTGAGATTCGAACCCACAATCTTTCGATTGTGACACGAGCATCTTACCCCTAGACCACTCGTCCCCGCATGAGCTGATGGCGTAGCCGTTTTTTTTTGGGGGAAAAACAGCGTGTTACCAGTCATCTCACTACACGAACCAACGGCAGTTTCACCTTTCTCAATTCCTACTTTTGGATGGGTCTGCGCCGCGTGTCATGCAATTCATACGACCTTCACAGCTCCAGCGAACCAATTCATGGTGGAGGGGCTTTAGGGCGCATCGACTACATCGGTCATGTAGCAATTCATGGCGGATACGTGTTTCAGATACGGATCGGTTACGACTATAAAGTAGACCACAATCAACAAGCATTGCCAACGCCACCCACAGATTCTTTCCCCAGTGATGTACCTATACCATCTTACAGGACACACCGTAAGACAATGTGATTATGTACTTCCAAGTAAACTTACAGATACACAGATAACATATATGCACAAAGGGTTTTCCATAAGACATTTAAATGCTACGTCTGTGCAGAATAAATTTGATGACATGGAAAACTTCTTAAATATAACAGGCACCAACTGGTCAGCTGTTTGTTTATCAGAAACATAGTTTAATAAGGATACTAAAAGTTCTTTGAAATGAACACTTACAAAAAGTTTGCAGCAAGACGAAGGCAGGGATGATGAGGGGGGGGTCTGCAATTTACACTCGCAATAATTTTGAATCAAGAGAAAGAAAATATATTGCAAATCAACTTGATGAAGCCTCTGCTGTTGAAATTAAACTTGCGTCTCAAAATAGTAACAGATATACTATCATTTGCCAGGTTTACCGTCCACCAAATTTCCCCCCAAATAATTTTATTGAATGCACTGAAAATTGCTACAAATGATGGAGAACGAGAGGAAGCTTACAACTGTAACAGGAGATTTCAACTACAATTTTCTAAGTATACAAAATGACAGAAAGGTGAAGAGATTCTCAAACCAATTAGTATCACATAGCTTTCTGACCACAATAACAAATGCAACTGTAGTGCAAAATACTACCAGTTCCTTATCGGACAATATCTGTATAAATGATGTTTCATGCATCTCCTCCTCAGGTATTCTGATTGAAGACCTTTCAGATCATGTTCCAGTGTTTTCAATATTAACTGCCCAGGTAAAAGAACATATATCAAATTATTGAAGGGAAATATTTGATTATAATCAAATCCATCACTTAAATGGATATTTAGTATAAAAATGTAATACTTTCCATCAACACAACAATCCAAACACATTGATTCGATCTTAACATATAATGATGGCATGACAATTATGAGTTAAGAAACTAAAGCACGAAACGCCGCAAAAAAGTTATTACGGTTTTAAATGCGTGCCGGCCGGGCCGGGCAGAGCGGGACAGGGCCGCCGAGACGAACGTCTGTAACATGTATACGGAATGCACGTGAGTCGACTCGTTTGGCCTTCGTCCTCGCTCGCAACTAACTCCATTCCTCCAGAGGCGAAGTATTTCGGTATGAAGTCGTATTTAGCTTTACACTGAATACTGAAGAAGAACGTTGGGAGTGTCGTAGAGCATTGGGTTAAACAAAAAATACGGGAAGATAGTTCCCGAAGTTACCGCAGTGGACTGTAAACGGGTGATCACGCCGAATGTGAGATCACTTGTACATGCATGCTACAAAAACATCAGTCACATTTTCCCGGCGGTAGTCATTTCATAGTGTTCCGAAATGCTATAGCACGAAGGTCCGTGTGCCAAGCAATAAATGTTGCCCTTTCGGAGTTAATGCTGCCCTGTTGGAGCACATGCCCGTGCATTCCATGATAGACTTCCCAACGAAGGTGTCTATTTTCCAATATTTAGATAAACAACGACATGCGCATTCTGGCGTTTGTTTCCGTTCCCATTATAGAAAGTTTGATATGACCTGTTGCTCATATCAAAAAGGGAAAGACGAAACAATAAAAAATATACACGTATATTTTAGCGCTAAGCCTTCCTCAGCGCACACAGTTTCAGCAAAAACACGGCAGCATTGCATGGGCCAATACCATTAGATCGAACACGTACCAAAGACCGTGCCGACAAAACTAGCTCAACGACATGCCAGAACAGTACGTCACGGTAAAAAGCAAATTTACTCTCACTGCCAAGTCCTGGGTTTGCCTTAGGAAACTACTAAGACGGAGGCTCGTAAGACGATGGGCAAGTGGATTTCTTCCCTGAGCGGATCCTGAATATGGCCCGACATGCCGTGCAAAATATCCCCTCCCCGAAAAAAATACACGTCAGCGAACTTTCCGGACCAAGTAAGAATGAAAGTCCGGTGAGATGGCCCCAGTCGGCATCCGGATCTAACATGGCGGGCGTTCTCGGGAGTGCGGCCATTACGCTGCCCACTGACGTAACCGGCCGGCCGCACGGGCCAAACACAGCCAGCCCGCGTGCATGACGCAACGTTCACGCCTTCACAGAGCCCGCGCGGGCGTCACCGTGACCGCGTGGAGTGACCAGCAGACCAAGGTCAGGACAATGCCGGACAGCCGATCGGCACCGACGCCACACGTCTACTGCCCTCTCACCGACTGTGTGCAAGGAAACTCGGCATGTGCCAAGCCACGACGGTCTGCTGTGTCCCAGGGAGCGCCTCTTGATGGATCCAGAGAACCCTCTTGATGGATCCAGAGAACCCTCTGGATGGATCCAGAGAACCCTCTGGAGGGATCCAGAGAACCCTCTTGATGGATCCAGAGAACCATCTTGATGGATACAGAGAACCCTCTTGAGGGATCCAGATAACCCTATTGAGGGATCCAGAGAACCCTCTTGATGGATCCAGACAACCCTCTTGATGGATCCAGACAACCCTCTTGAGGGGTCCAGAGAACCCTCTTGAGGGATCCAGATAACCCTCTTGAGGGATGCAGAGAACCCTCTTGAGGGATCCAGAGAGCACCCCTTGGGGATCCGGAGAACGCCTCTAGAGGGATTCAGGTAGCGGCTCTCAAGGGATCCAGGTAGCGCCTCTCGAGGGATCCAGAGGGCACCCCTTGAGTGATCCAGAGCGCCTCTTGAGGGATCTAGGGAGTGCCTTTCGAGTATACCAGCACGACGCGGTGTGCGACTCGTGGTAAAGACAGACGCGACATTCGGTCGCGAGAAACATACTTCCCTGATTGTCAAGGCACATCATTTAAAATCTTATGTGAAAATTGGACGAATTTACCTGGAGTATGCTATTGGTCTAAACAAATGCGTAATGGTATAAATAAATGCGTTGCAAATCTGTCTAGAATTACATTATTCTTGGCGGACAATGGCTAAGAATAACTGTTACCTTTAACTTGCCTTTAACTTTAATCCAGTTTTTTTAATAAAAAAATTGTGTCGTATCATACAGATCCACCAACATTTCGCTAAAATCCACGTTTTTCACTTGTTCTTCACTTGATGTTCACTGCACTTATTGATGTTTCAAGCTTTTCACTTTTCAGATCAGCAGGCAATAAAACACGCGCAGAAACACTAACCTGGACGTCGGTATGAAAACCGATACAGTGGCAGTCTGACGGCGACGCGGATTGTGCCATGGCAAGAAGAAAAACCCTAGGTTCTTTTACGACACATTTAACCGCCACGTCATATAGCATCGCCAACCTCTCACGTCGGTTGGTTCAGGGTGGATTCGGAAATTCTGCCGGTTGTGGGATTCAAACCCCGATCAAGATTCTAACTTCCAGCCGACTTAGCTGCCGTGACCTAAAAGGCAGAGTGTAGTTACGGCACGTCTTATTATATTATATTTTAGACGTGTAATAAAACGACTTCGGACTGTACGTGTGTGGGTCGATGGCGGTCTCGTGAAGAAACTTGACATCACAGCGATTTAATATCGTCCTTCCTGCCTGTGCATGTGTTGTTAGTAGCGAACAGTAGACTCGACGCCGGTGCTGGGTGCGTACAGTTGTGCTGCCTTCCGTTTGTCTCAGAGTGCACGTGCATGTATTCGACGTTATATACACACGCTGTTAAATACTATAAGGGTACAGTATATCACCAGCAGCTTAGCTGTCATCTGGTTCAGGTATTGGTTAGTTATTGGTTTTACGACACGTTGACCGTTGAGTCATATAGCGTCGCCAATCTCTCACGCCGATTGGTCGCGGGCGAAGAGTAGCGACAGGTGAGATTCGAACCCACAATCTTTCGATTGCGAGACGAGCATCTTACCCCTAGACCACCCGTGCCCTTGGTTCAGGTGTTGAGAAACGTCAGGTATGTGATCTGATCTCCTCGTCGCACTGGCTTACCCTTAATTTTCTTTTTTTAAACTCATCTTCGATCGGTGTCGCTCCCTGATCCGTATGTTGAAATGCAACAGCTGACTATTGTTATTGAGAGAGCCTGGGCCACATCTATCAGCGCATATCTCGGTATGACATGCTTCGCTTGACTCAAAGCGATCAGGACTCATGTACATTATGTTCCAATCCACTTCAGTGGGTATCATATACGATGCTAATCAAGTGCAAGGCTGACATTTTATTACAGCCTTTGAATCGGTGACTGTCACTCCACAACAATACACAACAATTATTCAAAGGGGCTTCTAAATTCCCTTTTAGGTTTTTTCCTTGCCTCTTTTTATCGAGTTATGACACAGTTCTGAAACTTCGTGAATTTTCACAACGTTCCCTTGCGCGTTTATGCAAAAACAAATTTCGCTGATCAGAGGCGGCTCCAGGTGGAGATTCGGGGGGGGGGGCATGTGAAGCCAATTTGTAGTCTGTATTATAGGGGCGCATCGACTGCATAGGTCATATAGACTCTTTACAGTTTGATGAGCATTCAAAGTCAGTCAGATATTCGCATGCTATGTTCGTAAGTACTGGCTACGAGCTAACACCATCGATGCAGAACACATGCTGCACATCTTGCATCACCAAAATGTACACACATGGCAGATGCGATGCCAGGGTAAGGAAGTAGAGGATTTGTGATGGTTTTAACAGAACAAAGCAAGCCCCTGGCACACCATGACATCATTGCTGATTCCTCAGGAATTTCCATAGTGAAAGAATACCATTTTCCACATGGGCAAGTCACGGTTAGCTTTGGAGGGGGAGGCATCCATACTAGGTATGTTCAAGTACAGGGAGGGTTTCATAGCAATAAGAGGGCAAGCTTGGCTGTCCCTGAGGTTTCAAAACGCGTGAAGTTTTACGCATGTTGTATGCACGGATTGATGCACAAGATGTTGCGGGCAGAGGCGGATCCAAAGTAAACAAATAAGGCGGCTATCCCGTTTTTGCGTACTTGGCGTTGGCTTTGAAATGACGTTTGCATTTGTAGAGGAACATTTGGTACGATATTACTGAAATACTGTTTGTCTATGAAGACAAACTGAGTTGATTACAAAACGACTTCTCGCTGACCAAGTGTTTCCCTCAATTCCGGTTATCCTGGATACGCCTATAGCTGTTTAAGCTGGCCTCCATTAACCCACAATTGAAAGCACTATTTACTTGGTGTCGATTAGCAGTAATTGGACCCGAATGTGAGACGAAGTCTAAGAGCCATAGGAAAACAAAACCTGGCATTATTCCCCTTCTGTTACCTCTCGCATCCGCCGTTTCTTAACTTTAGGAATTTGTTTTCTTCAAAATGTAGTTGACGTTACAAAATTTCGAACGACATTAAACACAATTGGTCTATTGATTAGCGAAATCATAAGTGGACACGAATAAGCTGCTCCCACATTAACAATGGGGTGATTTTTATGCCTTACACCACATGGTTAAACCATATTTAATTAAGTTTACGTAGCATACAGAGGCGCAGCCAAGGGGGGGGGGCAGGGGCTGTCAGCTTTATCGATATGCAGTCCTTTCATTTCTGGTCGCTCAAATCACACATTGTTTGAATCTTTATAACTTCCATATTTAGTTTTAGCTCGAATTCCTCCCAGATTGTTCTCCGCGTGCAGCTCGATACAGGGCGGTACTCAGCGGTACTCAGGTACAGGGCGGTACTCAGCGGTACTCAGGTACAGGGCGGTACTCAGCGGTACTCAGGTACAGGGCGGTACTCAGCGGTACTCAGGTACAGGGCGGTACTCAGCGGTACTCAGGTACAGGGCGGTGCTCAGCGGTACTCAGGTACAGGGCGGTACTCAGCGGTACTCAGGTACAGGGCGGTGCTCAGCGGTACTCAGGTACAGGGCGGTACTCAGCCACCCTTTACCGCAGGGATATTTTGCCATATTCACGCTACATATATGGGGACATTACATCTGACATCCTTACCACAAAGTGTCATGGCCGCCGCCGCCGCGCGCCCCGGCAGCAGTGCCTCACCTTGGCGTAGCCGTCGAGCTCGGCCAGCTGCTTCACCTCGAACACGTTGCCATCCAGCGCCAGCAGAGAGACCTGCGAGTCGGCCAGCAGCGACGGCGGGATGTCGGCCAGCGACAGGCAGTTGGACTCGAGCCGCAGCGTCTTCAGCCGCGTGCAGCCGGCCAACGCTTCCGACACGTTGTTGATCTGAAACCGGGCCACGTGCAGAGAGGGTGCCGCACGGCTGCAACCAGCAGCAGACGCGGCCGTCTGTCAGCCACGCAGTGATACATTCTTCGTGAAACAAGGTGGAATGTACCATCTCCTGAACACTGAATCGACATCGTGCTTCTTGTTGTATATCTATGAAGTATTTATGCCTCATTTATAACAGTATCTCACCTATAAGTATCATGCTTCTGCTCACCATAACGAATCGTGAAATACGAAAAGCTTCAAGCACAATTCCCGGAAAAGGGATCACCTATGATGTAGTATATGTGCATGATGCAATACCGCTTGACACCTTAGGCATTGTTATCGCAATAGGAATGCCGTAAATATTATAAGGATACCTAATATAGATACCCATATATTAGTTATCTCTCAAAACAAAGGAACATGCACACTGACAAATACACTATTGGTTAAAAAATGAGCTTAGAGACTTATGTTGTATTTTAAACATCGCTTCTGTGACGAATTTCGACAGCCTACTCTACTCGTTTTGACATCTCACACCAAACGAAAACCCATTATTTTAACACTGCAGCTACGTTTCCTGATTTATTGACGGGCCTTTCGAAAACGAGCATCAGGCGTCGCGTATCTGAGCTACTGACACCTTTGCACCCCCTCCTCCTCTGACCCCGGTCCATGGATAACGTCAGCACAACAGCACCAACCGTGACCACGCCCCTCCGGCCGGCACGAGACTGTTCTGTATCACTGCACACTGGTGGTCCTGCACCACTGGTTACCGGTGCACATTGTGACAAAATTCGTGCTGAAACTTCCACAATAATCAGCTGTTAGCAAATTGGGAAACTGGTGCAAGCTTGGTACCACCTTGGGAAACTAGTGGAAACTTGGTGCGACACTGGGAAACTGGTGCAAGTTTGGAGTTCCTCTCAGTACGCTTGAAAATTATCTAAGTAAGCATCTTGTTCTCATATTTCCCAGGATGAGATATCGAACAGACCGTTCGTCGCACATCGACCAGCACAGGGCCTCATTGGGGTGCTGGATGACGGAGAGTAAGATGTGGGACATAGGCCTCCCATATTCAGGCTCAGAATTACGCATCATCCGGTTGCTGGCAGACAATATGCTGGTCAGGGGGCGGTCCCAATAGGTGGCGAAACGATCAGCACCACCTAACGCCTTGGGGTGTCGCCATAAACAGTCTATTCGAACAAAGTTGTAATTACTGCATAATAAATCATGAGATGACATTTCCATGACATAATCAAAATCTGGACGGAAGACATAATTCTGAGTGGAGAACGTAGTATGCAAAACACTACAACAAGAAACATTACAGGTTCAGAAGCAGAACGGATTGAGAAGCCCTATATCCCAATCTCTCCATCTCTATCTCTATCTCTATCTCTATCTCTATCTCTCCATCTCTCCATCTCTCCATCTCTCCATCTCTCATCTCTCCATCTCTCCATCTCTCATCTCTCCATCTCTCCATCTCTCCATCTCTCATCTCTCATCTCTATCTCTCCATCTCTATCTCTCATCTCTATCTCTCCATCTCTCCATCTCTCCATCTCTCATCTCTCATCTCTCCATCTCTCATCTCTCTCTCTCTCTCTCTCTCTCTCTCTCTCTCTCTCTCTCTCTCTCTCTCTCTCTCTCTCTCTCTCCTCCGCCACTCCAAGTCGGCGCCTGCAACATGGGAGCCCTGCATCCCACATCTTACTCTGTCATTCGCCACCCAATTCGGCGCTTATGATATAGGAACACTATATCCCATATCTTATTCTGTCGTTCACCGCCCAATTCAACGCCTGTAATATGGGAGCACTATATCCCGTATCTTACCCTCCTCCATCCACCACCCCAATGACGCTTTATGTTGGTCGATGTGAGACGCACCGTCCGGTCAATATCTTATTCTCGAAAAGTTGAAGCCAAAGTATTCTTATGCAAAACATTTCCAAGCGTACTGATAGGAACCCGCGTCGGATTGGATCGGATCGGATCGGATCGGGTGGGGTGGGTCGCTCATATGAACTTGCTTCATATCTACACAAGGGAACACACTCTTGTTTCGCCCTCACTCATGATCAGCACCTGAGGAAACAGTGATAACGAAATTCTCGTCGAAATCGAACAGAGCATCAGAGGAAACAACGCCAAGATCGATCGCGCTGCGCTCCAAGACTCCGATATCCGTTCTGTCATTTTCTTCGCTAGACTTCGCCTTGGTTTTGCCTTGACGACCACTCGCTATCAGTTGTCATCTCCTAAGACAGCGACGCCCGGCGAGGCCGAGGCGAGACCAGCTGAGGGCCACCAGTGCCGAGCGGTACGTGGCCTGGCACTCACCTGGTTGTCGTTGAGGTTGATCTCTGAACAGGACAGGGTGCGCGCCTCGGCTGGCACTGAGGTGATGCTGTTGCTGGAGAGGTCCAGCACGTCCAGCTGCGGCAACGACAGCAGACACGCCGGCACCGCCAGCAGCTGGTTATGGCTGAAACGGCGCTGCGCTGTGATGTTGTGCTGAGGAGCCGCACTGCACCACACCGCACCACGCACCACGCACCACAGCACCACGCACCACGCACCACGCACCGCACCGACCGCACCACCGCACCACCGCACCCACCCACCCACGCACCCACCGCACCGCACCGCACCACCGCACCACCGCACCACGCACCACGCACCACGCACCACGCACCACGCACCACCGCACCACCGCACCGACGCACCACGCACCACGGCACCACGCACCACCGCACCGCACCGCACCACCGCACCACCGCACCACACCACAGCACCGCACAGCACCGCACAGCACCGCACCGCACCGCACCGCACCGCACCGCACCGCACCGCACCGCACCGCACCGCACCGCACCGCACCGCACCGCACCGCACCGCACCGCACCGCACACACCACCACACAACACTACACCGCACCACACCACACCACACGCTACACCGCACCACACCACAGACTACACCACACCATACACTACACACCATGCCACACCATGTCACACCGTACCACACCACACTACACACACCAGACCAGAACGACTGCACCAGACACTACAACCAGACCAGAACAGCTGCACCACACGTGTCAGACAACCGGACCAGAACAGCCACGCCACACACGTAAGACAACCAGACCAGAACAGCCACACCACACCGTCCGAATTTCGGGCGTGTGCCGAGTGGTCACTTTGACATATTGTCAAAACACCACACACATAATCGCATCGGGTTCAGTCGCGGAGCAACAGCACTAACGGTAATCGTCAGTTGGGCTACCGGGATATCGTTGCAGTTTATCAAGTGTCCTTTCCTTTCTCGTTAGTTTTTGCAGATGCAAGAATTGCAGTCATTTGTCCACCTTTGTGTGTGGAGGGATATTTGACCGCACCACAGTGTGGATGTTTACGTTATTACCAGGGTATCTCTTGACCGCACCACAGTGTAGATATTTACGTTATTGGCAGGGTATCTCTTGACCGCACCACAGTGTGGATATTTACGTTATTGCCAGGGTATCTCTTGACCGCACCACAGTGTGGATATTTACGTTATTGGCAGGGTATCTCTTGACCGCACCACAGTGTGGATATTTACGTTATTGCCAGGGTACCTCTTGACCGCACCACAGTGTGGATATTTACGCTATTACCAGGGTATCTCTTGACCGCACCACAGTGTAGATATTTACGTTATTGCCAGAGTATCTTTTGACCGCACCACGGATATTTACGTTATTGCCAGAGTATCTTTTGACCGCACCACAGTATGGATGTTTACGTTATTGGCAGGGTATCTCTTGACCGCACCATAGTGTGGATGTTTACGTTATTGGCAGGGTATCTCTTGACCGCACCATAGTGTGGATGTTTACGTTATTGGCAGGGTATCTCTTGACCGCACCATAGTGTGGATGTTTACGTTATTGGCAGAGCATCTCTTGACCGCACCATAGTGTGGATGTTTACGTTATTGGCAGGGTATCTCTTGACCGCACCATAGTGTGGATGTTTACGTTATTGGCAGGGTATCTCTTGACCGCACCATAGTGTGGATGTTTACGTTATTGGCAGAGTATCTCTTGACCGCACCATAGTGTGGATGTTTACGTTATTGGCAGGGTATCTCTTGACCGCACCATAGTGTGGATGTTTACGTTATTGGCAGGGTATCTCTTGACCGCACCATAGTGTGGATGTTTACGTTTTTGCTAGGGTATCTCACTGACAATGTGCACCTTAGCATCGCAAACATTTATATGCTCTAAATGGTCTAGTATACAAGTTAAACAATGTAAAATCACTACGTAACTACTGTCGCCCACCATGGTTGCTAATCTACCAAAAATGGCACAAAATAAGGTTTCCCCATACATGATCAGGCGCGAAATCACTTGAGATTTGCTTTGACGTTCAAGCCCTTGACATAAAATAGGCATGCTTCTGGGTCTGAGGGCTTCTGAGTGGGTCGTCTCGTGAATACTTTAAAACTCTGTGATCCTTATTACACGAATTATGGGGTGGAAAGTTGCCTCATAACCCTTAGCACTTTGTAAGGTTTGTGATGTGACACGTGGCACAATAGGCTACATGATAGGCCAATGTGGTTCCTAAGATGAGAACGGCTCTATTCATGAAAGTTGGGCTTTTCCGATCCATCGGTTAGTTCCTGCGATGTTGGTGAGTATGTCTCCACCTCCAGCAGTCCTGAGGGACGTGAAGGGCATCACGCGGCGTCAGGTTCACCGCCGAAAAAGCTGTCCAGGTTGACAATATAGGGGCCATTTGGATTTGATGATTGAGTATCATCTAGCGTTGACAGCTCAGATGATCGCCTGAAGCTGACGGCTTCCCCGCACGCCATGATGAGATGACCAGGGTACCCAAGGATGACGGCTTGTGTACCCACCTAGGGATGATGGTTTTATAACTCATCTAAGGTTGACGGTTTGGGCATCCACCTAAGGGTGACGGCTGTAATATCCACCTACGGTTGATGGCTTTGGTACCCATCTAAGGTTGACAGCTTGTGTACCTGCCTAAGGTTGAGGGTTTGGGTATCCACTTAAAGCTGACGGTTTGGGTGCCCATCACGATATGATTACCGAGGAACCCACCTGAGGCTGACGGTTTGCGTGCTCACCACGATATGACTACCGAGGCACCCACCTGAGGCTGACGGTTCGCGTGCTCACCACGATATGACTACCGAGGCACCCACCTGAGGAAGACGGTTCGCGTGCTCACCACGATATATTACGAGGACCACTGAGGAAGACGGTTCGCGTGCTCACCACGATATGACTACCGAGGCACCCACCTGAGGCTGACGGTTCGCGTGCTCACCACGATATGACTACCGAGGCACCCACCTGAGGTTGACGGTTTTAAGGCTCTTCAAGCCGGTCAATGTGTCGGGTAGGCTCCTGATCCTGTTGTTGGACGCCAGCAGCGTCTCCAACTTGTTCAGCGCGCCCAGTGTGTCCGGCAGCTGAACTGAAGCGGCAGGCGCCCTTGTAAGTTGAGCAGTTCACGCACGACAGGCCCGTCACCGGCCACCCATAGGTCGTGGTACTTTGAACTCGCGCTACATAATAATGCATTTATTACTTTTACAAATCAGCTGCCGGGTTGGGGAGGACGCGTTTCTTTCCTTAACACATGGTGAATAAAAATTGCTTCAGAATAACGCACGCTTACCAGAAGTAAATGTTTGCAAGTAATACAAGCCTTAATTATGTGTGCAAATCTGTTTTTACTATTTGAGAACATGAACAAATAAAACAGTTTCCATGAACCCAGTCTTCGAACACATCATTGTGATGCCATCGAATCAAGACACGCCAAGTGTGGTTACTTGCGTGTGCATGTAACACAAATTGTCGATGTCACAGCATGAACGCTTTGCCACTCCCGATGCTAAGTGTGAATCAATTGTGAATAAGCACTACATGTTCAGCCACGGCACGCTGGAAAAAAGCAGACCCACCCGCTTGTGCAGGAGCTGATGCAGAAGGCACGGGGAAACGGTGGGTTTTCTCTTGAATACGAGAAGTAATAATCGGACACACAATATTACGGCTCAACTATTTCTTACTTTCGATATCGTTGTTCGAAGGTGGAGAGAAATGCAGAAATTCCCGTTTATGTCGATCCTCCAGCGTCCGGGAGAACTACATCTTGCCCCACCCAGGATCAACCAATGGGTTTGTGAGGATCTGGTCATTCGACAAGAAAGGGCCCAGTGACAGCAAGGTCGTCTTGCTTCGCATCCAACAACTGCGGCACATACACACGGGTGCGTGCGCCGTCCACTCCCAACCGCAAGGGCGGCTCGCACGTGCTGCCCTCTACTTCACATGACGTCAGACACAAGGCCTCTGGTGACGTCACACCGTAACCAACACATAACTGTCGCTGCTGTGGTGTCTGGAAGCAGAGCCGTTGCTGCCCGTTGCTCATCCGCCGCGGACCCAAAGGACTCGGCTCCAACGGACAGGGACGCTGTCTCCCTCTCCAGGACTCCGCTCCAACGGACAGGGACGCTGTCTGTCTCCAGGACTCCGCTCCAACGGACAGGGACGCTGTCTCCGTCTCCAGGACTCCGCTTCAAGACAGGGACGCTGTCTCCGTCTCCAGGACTCCGCTCGAACAGACAGGGACGCTGTCTCCGTCTCCAAGACTCCGCTCCAGCAGACAGGGACGCTGTCTCCGTCTCCAGGACCCTGCTTCAACAGACAGGGACGCTGTCTCCGTCTCCAGGACTCCGCTCCAACAGACAGGGACGCTGTCTCCGTCTCCAGGACTCCGCTTCAAGACAGGGACGCTGTATCCGTCTCCAGGACTCCGCTTCAACGGACAGGGACGCTGTCTCCGTCTCCAGG
Source organism: Ashinkailepas kermadecensis (assembly GCA_034440615.1). Taxonomy (NCBI): domain Eukaryota; kingdom Metazoa; phylum Arthropoda; class Thecostraca; family Neolepadidae; genus Ashinkailepas; species Ashinkailepas kermadecensis. Next base: position 111,588 of record JAOTOM010004419.1, on the reverse strand, counting down.
ACTCCACTCCAGCAGACAGGGACGCTGTCTCCGTCTCCAGGACTCCGCTTCAACAGACAGGGACGCTGTCTCCGTCTCCAGTACTCCGCTCCAACGGACAGGGACGGTCTCCGTCTCCAGGACTCCGCTCCAACAGACAGGGACGCTGTCTGTCTCCAGGACTCCGCTCCAACAGACAGGGACGCTGTCTCCGTCTCCAGGACTCCGCTTCAACAGACAGGGACGCTGTCTCCGTCTCCAGGACTCCGCTCCAACAGGCAGGGACGCTGTCTCTGTCTCCAGGACTCTGCAGAGACCTAGCAAGGAGCCGATCTCGGGTCCGTCTCAGACCCAGAGAAGAGCCGACCTCGGGCCCGTCTCAGACCCAGAGCAGAGCCGACCTCGAGCCCGTTTCAGACCACAGTAGAACGGAACTCGGGCCCGTCGCAGACCCAGAGCAGAGCCGACCTCGGGCCCGTCTCAGGCCCAGAGAAGATCCGACCTCGGGCCCGTCTCAGACCCAGCGCAGAGCTGACCTCGGTCCATCTCAGGTCCAGAGCGGAGCCAACCTCGGGCCCGTCTCAGACCCAGCGCAGAGCTGACCTCGTGCCCATCTCAGGTCCAGAGCAGAGCCAACCTCGGGCCCGTCTCAGACCTAGCGCAGGCTGACCTCGGGCTCGTCTCAGGACAAGAGCAGAGTCGACTTTGGACCCGTCTCAGACACAGCGTAGAGCCGACCTCGGGCCCGTCTTGAACCCAGCACAGAGCCAACCTCGGGCCCGTCTCAGACCCCGCGCAGAGCCGACCTCGGGCCTGTCTCAGGCGCAGAGCAGAGCCGATCTCGGGTCCGTCTCAGACCCAGCGCAGAGTCGATCTCGGGTGCGTCTCTGACCCACCGCAGAGCCGATCTCTGTCCCGTCTCAGACCCAGCGCAGAGCTGACCTCGGGCCCGTCTCAGACCCACAGCAGAGCAGACCTCGGGCCCGTCTCAGGAGCCGCCCCAAGGCCCGTGCCGGGTGTCAGGATGCCGAGATGTCGGATGTCAGGATGCGAGCTGCTGCAGAGAGAGAAACCAACACTTCTGCACTCAGCTACTGCTGGTCACAGTTTCCAGCCGCAAATACCTCGGCGATAAATGTGCGAGCATTGATAGACGAAATACCAGAAGAACGGTATATATGTAAGCAAGAGCATGTTGAAGGACCCAGCTGTACGAGACAATGGACCTGCTATCTTTCTTAGGTAGGAATGACGTTGCAAAACCGCAAGGCAAAATCAGCAAGTTAAAAACTGGTAAGATAACGTCAGCGGGACGGCCCCGTCAAATTTTCTGGCATAAGGCGAGCAAATTGAGAGGCCGTCCTATGAACCTATTCTCGCATAACATGCCCACGACTTGCCCCCTGAGGAGAAGTCACGAGGACGACCGCATGTCAACAGACTGTTGGTTGGTTGGTTGGATATTGGTTTTACGACACGTCGACCGTTGAGTCATGTAGCGTCGCCAATCTCTCACGCCGATTGGTCACGGGCGAAGAGTAGCGACAGGTGAGACTCGAACCCATAATCTTTCGATTGTGTGACGAGCATCTTACCCCTAGACCACCCGTCCCCATGTCAACAGACTGTGGAACTCCGTGCTGTGTTGCAGTCGGAAACAACGGCGGCTGTTGGAGATTTAGCGGTTGTGGCGGCGATGACGGGCCTCTCCACTATTGGCTGAGCTGCAGTGGGTCGACGTGCTGAATCGTGATTGGTGGACGGTCGTGGCGTGACCTCGCCCGGGGCTGGTTAGAGGGCGCTGAACCGGGGACAGGGTCTTTTTTCGGCAGTGTTGCGAGTGGTAGCCGACTGTGGTGGTCAGTGTTAAAATAATGATTTATCGTTAGGTGTGAGATGTCGAAACGAGTACGGCAGGATGTCGAAATCACCATGGAAATAATGATAGTGAAAAATCCGCTAAGGCCTGCAAACCCAGTTTTGAGGCAATTGCATACATATCACTGTTACCGCTTTGCATGTTTTGAGAGGTACCTAATTAGGTGACACTGATATCAACGACAACGATACAAACACACATGGTATAAACTGGAAATGTATAGCCTAGCACATCATGGGTAATCTCTTCACCTGGAATTACGCTACGGAATGTTCGTTATGACGATTCCGGATCCGTTATGGTGAGCATAAGCATGATACTTGTAAAAGGAATAGTTAAACACGAGAAATGAATGATTCACAAACACGCACCACGAAGCACGATGTTAATACTCCTTTTGGGGAAGATGTCGATTCAGTGTTCATTAAGTGGTATATTCCACCCTATTTCGCGAATAATTTATCACTGGTGGTGTTGCAGAGCGTTGTGTGCGGTGGCCGACTGTGTCGGGCAGAGGGTTGTGTGCGGTGGCCGACTGTGGTCGTGCATTACGAGCCGTGGCCGAGAGATCAGTGCCGCAACAGCGGCTGTGGCTTCCATGGCGCAGCGCTCACCGACGCATAGCTGATTCTGGATCACGACGTCACATAGCTCATACTGGATCACGACGTCACATAGCTGATACTGGATCACTGACGGCAATCCATTTCTTCAGCTTCCACACCTTCACATGGCGAAGCAGCGATTGCCACAAGTAGCGTCCGGAACGGAAACTGCTCAGCTGGGACGCAGTCTGCGTTTCCAGAGCGACGATTTCACCGACAAATTCCGCAGGATGGCATCTTCCTCACACCTATGTGGCGAATTGGTTGCAGGGGCGACCAAACAGCAACTACCTGATGATCCGGTCTGTCATTCCTGGAGCCGAAGGTGAATGCTCATCAGGCTTGCTGATGAAGCGAACAACGGCACGGGAACCCAAATGGTGCCTCTGGCCTGTTAGATTATCGAGGTGACCGGAGCCACACCTAATGCCGCCCTGTGATGTTCGAGGTGTGGTCAAGAGTGGCATCAACTGCTGGTGGGCCACCATTCGGTGCTGACGTGGAGTCACCAGCTGGTACTGACCTGGATCACCAGCCGGTTCTGACTGGGATCATCAGCCAGTGCTGGCCCAGGGTTACCAGTTGGTACTGACCTGGATCATCTACAGGTACTGGTATGGGGTCACCAGCAGGTAATGACCTGGAGCTGCCATCTGGTGCGGGGTCAATGAGCCAATGACCAGTACTGACCTGTGGTCACCATCCAGTGCTGACATGGGGTCACTAGCTGCTGTTTTAGCATGAACACACACCTAGTCTGTTTGAGGTGCAGTTGAGATGCTTGAGGTGGGGGAACGCCTGCATGCTGCTCGGGAGCGCGGCCAGCTTGTTGTCGGACACGTCTAATGTTCTCAGGTTGGCCGCCACCTTGACGACATCCGATGGTATCTGAAACACGTGTTACGGCTCTGAATCTCAGTGAGGGACTTGACATCCGCATGGAAGGCTTTTGCATCTCTGCGGGGCCTGACGTTCAGACGGGCCGCTACCTGACCCCGGACAGCTTCCGGAAGTGTTACTCGGGCTGAGCAACGGTGGCTTCACCGCAGCAGTCGCCGGCGGCGTCGCTACATCGGGCGACCGGCGCGTCGCTGCGGCAGATGAGGGCGACGTTGCCACGGCAGGCCACAGTGAGCAGCTGGAGCAGCGCCGCAGCAGGCGGCGGGGGCATCGCCGCGCTAGCAGGCGGTGAAGCAGACGACTGACGAGTCGTTGCAACAGCGGACAACGGAAGACACCACAGGGGCGCCGGACTGCGCGACGTCCGTTGTGGACACGTCGGAAGTCCGCCGACACACGCGCTCTGGTAGACTGATCCCAAGACGGGCTCAGTATAAAGACGGTGGTTTCGTCCAGCATAGAGACAGCACAAATACTGTGGTTCTGCAGTAAGTTTTACCTTTTACACACTGCCAGCCTCCACATACTAGCGCGTAAAAAGCCAGTGCTTGAGTAACAGGCTAGTTGTTCTTTTTGGAAACTTTGGTTGTCCAGCCTGCTTTGCCTAACCTTGGCCCCAGTCACTGCAACAGGAGATATCTGGGCTGTGTCGGTCTATGTGCAGCCAATAATGCCTTTGGGTATATATTACCGTCTATACAGTGCCAATAAGCTCCCAGGTGCATAGGGCAGTGTTGGTCTACATGGTGCCAAGAACACCATCAGATAGTTAAGCCATTAGCCCATATAAATAGTGTACTTAAATATCAGTGGTTTCCGCATGCGATAGGATGAGCGATAAACGATAAACGATAATTATCGCTGTTAAGTAAATCGGTTATCGTTATCGTTTATCGCTAAATTTTCAAAATTATCGCTCATCCACTTATCGCAAGTTCCAAAAATTATGAACGATAAACGATAAAATGTAAAACGGGATGATGGAAAAATGGAAGACGATCGACAGTGTATGCCGCGCGACAGTGTGTGTGCGCAACCTGTTGCCATCTGCTAAGTGTACAGATCTGTCAGACGGCCGACGGGTGGTATAAATTTGCGCGGCGGGCCGGGCAGAGGTCAGTCACAGGGGGTCCACTCCCGCATATCTGGCAACTATCCAAATCTTCAGGTTAAAATAAGCCTATTTTCAAAGTTAATCGTCATTGAGATAATTGGATTATTTCATTATCATTTGAAAATAGCATTCTGTACTCAGTGTAAAGAACTTGAAATAACATGTAGTTATTGATTGAGGCTTATTTTCAAAAAACCTTTAAGAACTGGCATTGTTCTACACTCCCGCATATCTGGCAACTATGCATATCTTCAAGTTAATATTAGCCTATCTTCAAAGTTAATCATAATTGAGATAATTTTATTATTTCATTATCGTTTGAAAATAAAATTGTTTACTCAGTATAAAGAATTTGAAATAAGATTTTGTAGTTATTGATTGAGGCTTATTTACATAAAACCTTTAAGAACTGGTAGGGACGATGGACATACGAGGGTTTGTCAAAAGCATATTCCTCGCGCCGCAAAACAGACGTTATCGCTGTTAAAAAAAAACAATTATCGTTATCGTTTTATCGCTATCGCTGTTAATTTTGTGAAAATTTTTTCGTTTATCGTTTATCGTTATCGCAAACCTTTCTTATCGTTTTATCGTTATCGCAGGTCCGAAAATTAGTTATCGCGGAAAGCACTGTTAAATATAAATGGAAGATGTATTCATATCCCATGGGGCTCTGGAACAGCAAGGTGTTATGGAAAGTTACTGTAACAGATGATCATTACAAAGTCAGCATGGAATGCATTATTTCAAGGCCATTTTTTGGTCAAGGATAATATACATAAAATACTCTTAGAGGCTTACCTCACTGAGACCACGATTCGGCAGGGCACACACTCCTGTCTTCTGCGCATTCTCGATGTGATGCTTGACGCTGTTAGAATTTCCCATCCTGGACACGTTCTGTTTTCACCTGTTCAAAGAGCAACAAATTGTCCTAGTCACTCATTGCCTGTTGTTATTGTTGGCACACACACCATTTTTGGGGGGCATGGTATTGACCAGGGCTGGGGACAATGGTACAGCCTGTGTGGGAGTGGGGGTCATAGAGCACTTGGCAACGTCATGTACTTTTGTGGCCCCAGGCCATGCTCTGATGGAGAAACTCTACAGACCATAATTTATAAAGATTTCAGGAGAATTTAGGCATGAAATAGTCATCACAAAGAAAATATGTGATATGATGATGACATTGCATGTTGTCTTGCTATATGCAAAAATTGGTTTAATATATATATATATATATATATATATATATATATATATATATATATATATATATATATATATATATATACCTGCTTTAAAATATTTCGGAAGGAATATAATGGTGAAGATCAGTGTTGAATTGAGTTCTGGTTGACACAAATCCTGTGTGCCAAATACAAAACAGAGGCAATTTCAACTGAGTATTTGAGGAAGCTACCTTTGTTTTATTCCATTACAATGCCATGCACGATTGTTCTTTGCCATATAATATCCCCATAAGAACAGTGATACATTTGTATTTCTCAATTCAGAAGTTGTATTTGATGCTCAAGATTTGCTTCATCATAATTGTATTCAGATCTTATTTACCCCATTGTATTTGCCAGTGATGCATAAATGGATGTAAATGCATGAAATATCTAACATGTCTTGAACGCACCTTCAATTTCCAAATTAATAATGTAGTTTTTTTTTATTTCAACTAATGTGTCTCATGGCTAAATACACCTTTGAGAAAATCCAGCAAACCTTAAAGCATATGCTGCATAACCTATATGCCAGACTGCAAAGCATGGCAAATGGCCTAACAGCAGTGAAAACAAATTAGCAGAGGAACTCGCAGGAGGGCAAACAGCAGCACATGGTAGATTTAACACGCGCCATGGAGGGCCTCTGAAAATTACGCGCACTGGAGGGGAGGGGGCGGATTCCGCCCCCCCCTAAAATCTCGTCTCCTATTAAAGCTGGAGGAACGAAATTCGCAGGGTGGATGGGTACGGTAGTGAACTCTATCGTGTGCAAATTTCATGACCTTAGGTCAATATCTTCAAGGTCAAATGAGGTCACATTTGTCAAAATGTTCTTGTTTTGCGTGGCTTGGCTTGTCATTGTTATGGATCGCTGTGATTGTGTTTAAATGCTCCAAAATGGGTATCAATGATGTTTTGGACATTACTAATGATGCAATACAGATGCCAGACCTGACATTTGACCTCAGGTCACCTACATAGCAGCACTTTATCAGGTCAGTTACCTGTTCCGGTTACCGGAATCGGGCCGCCCGCCCGACTGCTCCGTCGGGCAGCTCGGCGCAATCGGCTTCGCGAAGAAAGGAGTGAAGTACATGAATAAAGTATGGAAACGCAATGACAAACAGTACAAATGACAAACAGTAGTGCATTTATGACAACATTCCAGCTGATCAAGTATGGTTCCATTAACCTGTCATGAACTTGACCTCGGTGACCTAACATGACCTTCAAACTATATAGCATATCAATATACATCAAACAAGTCGCAAATGTTGCCAAGAACACTTCCCTTTTGCGAATATACGGGAAGCGCATGAGCGCCGATTTTTGTGGTCTGGCACTGGGAATTTTTTTTTTTTACTTTAACGGCCCCTAACTTGAAAAATGTTCGGCCGATTTCCATTTTTCTTACTTTAAACGACGCGCCGGTCATTTCTAAGCAGGTACTCAGAAAATCACGTATATCGACCGGTAAAATCTGCAGTTATATACGAATAACCGGAGGGGTGGGCGGATTTCGCCCCCCCCTTCAGTGCGCGTGTTAATAAAGGGACCAAATGCAACAAAACATGAGGTAAAAAGCTAAGAGACTTAAGGCATGCACCTTTTCTACATCAACACATCCTCCACATTGAAACAATACCAAGATGCACATATGATATGATTAAAGCACAAAGAACCTCCTGCACTTCCTACCCAGCTATTTCAAATCATGAGACACGAGTTAAGTTGACAGCAGGGTTTATTTGTGTGGGAAACAAGTTTTGCAGCTATCAACTGGGACAAGTGCAGTGCATTCTGATTATTTTTGCAGTTTTCACCAATTGTTAGGATTTTCTTTTTGTGATTTTTTAAGTTGTGTGTGTGTGTGAAGTGTCAGTGGATTATCAGCCTTCCTGCACCAGGTACCCATCCCCACATCAGCCTCACCTTTGGCCACCCACCATGACAATATCTTGTTGAAAGTGCCACACTTTGCGGCAGTGTTAAAATAATGGTTTCTCGTTAGGTGTGAGATGTCGAAACGAGTACAGCAGGGCGTCGAAACCGTTATCAAAATAATGTAACTTCAAATACATGTTAAGTCCTTCAAACCCAGCTTCGAAGCAATTGAGTACATATGACTGCATCCGTTTTGTGTGTTTTGAGAAGTACCTAATTTGGGGATATCAATATCAGTGACAACGACACAAATACCTATGCTATAAACCGGCATTATATAACATAGCACATCTGGGCATGAATGATCAACTCTGGTCAAAGTGCCCTAAAGTCAAAATAACTAATTAACTAACTAACATAGCACATCATAGGTAATTACTTTACCTGGAATTGTGCTACAAGATGTTCTGTATCCAGATGCCAGACACGTCACAGTGTGCATAAATATGATACTTATAAACGGGATACTGTTAGACACGAGGCATGAAGACTTCACAAACGCTCACCAAGAAGCATGATGCTGATGCATCTTTCGGAAGGATGTCGATTAAGTGTTCAGTAAGTGGTATATTTCACCCTATTTCACGAATAATTTATCACTGCTTTGCGGTCTGACCTATATGTAGCAGCAGGACCTGATGACAAATATGCTACGATTTTACTGAGTGTGCTGAAGTTTTAATAGCTCAAGATATACTTCTTTTGGCAGACTAGAGTATTTTGAAGTACCTGGAGATTGACTTAATGCAAATCCCATACTAGTTTTCAGAAAGGGAAAACGAAACCATAGGAAATTAGAGACCATCTAGCTTTTTGCTAATATTTAAAGAACCTTAGTCCAAATTCGTACTGTCTGGCTTTATGGGCTGGTGTCCTATGATAAGCAGAACTTGTTGCATGAACCCTGGCCCCACCAACCAATTCAGTGATTCCAGTTCAACTACATAATTTTGACTGAGATTAATGTGCAGCACTATGTTACCTAACTCCAGGCCTCTTTTTGTGTTATTTTCCTCACAACCTGAAAAGTAAACATTTGCACAGCTATTTAGTGATCCTGTCATCTTAGTCACATTCATAAGCATTGCATTGGAATGATAAATTGTAAGCATTCATAAAACATCCTAGAGTGAACTTACCCCAAAAAACTTGTAAAGGGCCATGTGAAGATTCCCTATAGGCATAACCTTTTAAGGGATACTCAACATGAACTTTAACCTGGGAGATCTTGCTGAATTAGACTTCTGTGTAGCTGGAACTGCAAACAACAAAACTGGAAGTTGACAATGAAAGGAGGAAAAAGACATAGTGTACTTGGAATTTAGCAAAGTTTTTGATAAAAATTTGCACAAGCATCTAATTCATCTAAGCACCAGTAAAAAAAAGCTGACCATAATGATCGCATGATGGTCTGTACTACCGACTGTAACCACAGCATGCACTGTCTGTACCAGCATAAGTAGCAAGCCTACATATGAACGGTCTCTACCTACCATTCAGCAGTGGAATGTGCATACTTTCTGTACGTATGGGCGGTGCTGGCTAGGGTGGAGTGGAGGCTGATTGTGACCTCACTTGACCCTGAAGACATTGACCTGGGGTCATGAAATGTATACTGCAGCGAGTTCACTACAACCGTAATTCCTCTGAATAGTGCTTCTAGTTTCACATCTTAGGTGGCCGAACCCCCCTGTGAACGTTATGTGAGAGGCATGTTGACTGGGGATCTTCTGCACTTCCTACCGTAGTGCTGCTTGCACTCAAAATGTAGCAGAATGTGGTGGGTATGGAACCAGGCTGTTGAAATAAACAACTTGAACTGGATATGGATGCAATGTTTCATGGGGTCACAAATCCTCACTGTGAGGTAAGTGTATGACCACTTTGGTTCTAAGATACCAAAAAGTTGAATGCCTGCAGAAAGTGAGAGGTCTCACCATGGGGCAGCATGAAGCTGTCATGGAACCATCTCAGTGGCTCCAGTTCATCAGAATCCCTTTAAATTGTTTCTGGGACAGGGGTGGATACAAGGGGTGCTGGGGCATGTGTCCCCAGTGTCCTCTCAGGCTTTCGGCCAGAGTTGCACATTGAAAGAAGTCTGACCTTCAGTGCACCCGAATTCCCTGTCAATTTTTTTTTCAGCCAGAAGCACCCTTCCAGAGACAAAGTTTGGTTATTTTTTTTAATAAAAAATGTTTTGGGATTTTTTGGAATTGCTTTTCAGAATATGATGTTCATGAATGTGACTGGGAAGATGCAACCACTCATTTTTGGTGCTGATGCTTACTTTTCAATTTGAAGGATGATATCATAGGTATGGCACCGAGGCTTTGACTGGCCAACGCTACAAATGGTTCACATACCTTAATGAGATGGTCGAAGTAGCTTAACCTAACCTAACCTCATGGTGAATTATATAAATTATAGCTATGATAAACCAAGAGGTAAGCAGGTTAGGTTAGGTTGGGTTAGGTTAGGTTAAGCTACTTTGACCATCTCATTAAGGTATGTGAACCATTTGTAGCATTAGCCAGTCAAAGCCTGTGCCATACCTATGACGTTATTACACCATACCAATGTGACGTCATCATCCAAATTGAAAAGCAAGCATCAGTACCGAAAATGAGTGGTCGCATCTTCTTAGTCATGTTCATGAACATTATATTCTGAAAAAGAAATCCCAAAATTCCCAAAACACCTTTTATCAAAAATTTACCAAAAGTTCCACCATGACAATTCCAAATGGTCCAATTGGACATTCATTGCATGAGTAGGCTTTAATTGAGCATTTCCCTCTTTACTTTCATGGACAAATATTATTACATCAAGCAACTCATGTAATAGTGCAAAGTAATATAAAGTGCAACATTAACCAACAGCCAATGACTGTGATCAGATTAAAAACGTGTCGGCGTCGAGATTCGAACCCACCACCATTAGTATGGAAAGTGGACTCCCTAACCAACCACACCAACCATCGACATTGCACTGGCAGAATATGCTATGTAGAGCATGCCAACTGAGGAGATGTTTATTTCCTCGACGATATCTGATGAAATTTCGCATGATCTTTACACACCAACTAAAAAAAAGATTTTTACAACAAAAATTGGCCTCAGGACTTCTCCGATATATCTACCCTCATTTATATTCACAAGTCTGTACAACACCGGCGTCCAAGGCTTGCCATACGACATGAAGTTATTGGATGTCTTGGTTGTAATACCATTCTAGTGGTAACCAAATTTACTAAGTACCTAGGTAGGTAAGTCAATATTTCTCTTTTTGCTCTACTTGAATTTGTTTTAAAAACAAGTTCGAGCAAACGCACTGGACTTTTTCAGAACTTAGTCAGACAAAGAGAACACTGATCTCATTACAGACATCTTTGGGGATCTTTTACAAACTGTTACTTACCCACTGACTTTCACCCACTTTTACAAACTGTTACTACCTCATTGATCTTGGATGCGAACAAATTACATTACAGAGATCCGTATAGCCGCAGATGCGTCAAACAGGTACGGGTACGCCTTCCTACCATATTACTAAATTTCTCTATCATAATTAACTCATATGAAGAAAAAACCTTCACGCAACGAAGGATTTAACTTGGGAGCGGTGTTTATCTCGTGCTGGGTACGAGTAAATTTTGGTTCCGTGAGTAAGTTAAGAGATAACAGGAGGCCAAGGTGGCGTCAAGCTAAAGCAAAAACAACTACCTTTCACGTCACACTGCAATAAAATAGCCTGAAGCTACCCCTCAACGTAAAGATGGTTAAATGTCACGCAAGGTTATCCATTTACCGTGCCATAATGGCCCCTGTGACAACGGAGGGGGCCCAAGCCGCACAACGGGCCCCTGGCGTCATGGAAGAGACCCAATCTGTTGGAAAGGGGCCTTCGGCCTGATGGAGGGGGTCCGGAACCGTGAAAGATGGTTCCGGGCCGGTCTGCAGGGCCCTGGGTCCATAGGTGTAGGTTTCTGAAAATTATTGCGAGGGCACAATGCATGAAGACAATGGGCAGGCCCGAATGGACTAAGGAGCATACCACGTAGGGTCGTATGCTAAAGGTTGAAATTATTAGGAGGCCACAGCCAAGATCTGGTGGGGCGAGTGCCCTCACAAAAACATACAGAGCTACACACCCGCCTGGGTCGGCTTGGGCTCATGCTGATGGGGGGGGGGGGACTCAGAGTTGACAACAGGTTTCAGGTCGTTGAAAAGCTTCCCGAGCCACGGAGACGGCCCGGGCCGAAGAGGAGAATTTGATATTTTCTCCACTAAAAACCCAAAATTTTCGGCGTGCGTCCGCGTGGAAAGAGTTTTCTATTTCGTGACATATTGTTTTGGCTCCCCATCCTCCCTTAAGAAAATCTTGGCTGCGTTATTGCTCCAGACTACCGCCTTGAGGGGCCAGCGCCAATCCCAGAGCTGGAATTATCCTGAGCTGAAAGATAGATAGGAATATTGAGGACTGTGATTGGTCCCTGAAAGCAGGGCCCGCCACACATTTATAAAATATTCGAAATTAAAACAACCGTCGAGGACCGAGAAGTTGGTTGGTTGGTTATTTGGGTTTAGGGGCGCATCGACCGCGTTGGTCATACAGCGCCCATTGAGAACCGAGAAGGGCGCCCGATAGCTGGAGAGGGCTTCTGACGATTCAAAAGTCACTAATAGCTAGAAGGCTGAACTGGGGTGCCCAAGAGGCTTGGAAATGGTCCCCTGGGAGCTAAAGATCATACACCTGAATGGCATATCCTCACCCACGAGCCGAACTCTGTTCTCCACTACCCAGAGGAACCTTCAACCTTCCCCGCCCTATTTCGCCTGGTGAAGACGAGCTGACTTTATTCAATAGGCAGGTCAGCGCGTTCCCGATCTAACCACCGAGTTGAACGAGTCGGTCCAGCCACGTCATCACAAACAATGAACCTGTCACAAACAGCTGATGGCGGCAAACTCAAGTCGGTGCTTCCGCAGCACTGTCGGAGCGTCTGATCACGTGGGCCAGTCAACCCACTCTCGGACGTTCGCAAAACTATGACGTCACTGGTGATACCGCGAGCGTCACCACTCCCCGGAGAAGATACCTCGTGATGCAAGATGTGCGCGCGGCGCCGAGACCGCTCTCGAGGTCACGTCATCATGTAATTAGTATCCAACGTGAACTAACATGACAAGTAGACTAACTCTGGTGGGAATGTGCATGCTTGCCATTGTAACTCGTTTAGTCCGCAATTTGTATCCTGAGTGAATGTCTGACGATAATCGGTACACTTGGCCGTAAATAAGCTAGTGTATCTCAGAGTTCCTCTGGAAAGTACATGCGCAATGTATGAACTTGTGTTGTGTTGCAACGAAGTGAGTTTTAGTGCTTTTCAATGCATTTGCTACCGACTCGTCGAGTCTGGTCATGAACGCTCCAAATGGTGTTTGGACGAGACGGGCCGCAGGGTCGCGACGTGATTAAGTCAGTACCCGACCCCACACGGCGAGCCGACGGTCAGCCGGACGAGACTGACAATGCGACATGACAGTCGGATGTCGTATCATTGTGACACCCGTGTCACCGTTGTGCCATGTGGCACATGTATGGCAGGGGGATGGTCGGAAGCGCGATCAACCAATGACGGCCCAATAAGCGTGACAGGTGCCCCTCTCGCGCGCGCGACTGATCTCCGGGCAGTCAGTCGTCGCGGGGTAGTCGAGGAGGCCAGACGTGGGCGAGAGACGAGAGGTGAGAGAAGGGCGTTCAGCGGTTACCTGTCACTGTCGGATTAGAGAAACTGTAACTGCGACTCAATTGTTTCCCGTGTTGGTTAACTATCAGCCCGATCAATATAAGGGCATTTATGGCTGGTGCCTTTGGAGAAGTTGTTGAGTTTGAGAAGCTACTGAATCTGTAACCAGTTATCACGGAGCAAGGTAAATCCCGAAAGTGCTTAAAATATCATGTTTGGTCATGGCCTATGACCTCTGAGGAGTGGGAGGGACAAAATAGCAACAGCTGCAATTCAGCTGCGAGTACTGTTGTACTGCCCCGGACGGGCTGTATTGTATGGGAAGGGGCCTTATTGGCCCGGAGGGGCTGCATTGCCCGGGAGGGGCTGCATGGTCGGTGGGGGCTTTACTGTCCGGAAGGAGATTTATTGTCCGGAAGGGGCCTTATTGGCCTGGAGGGGCTGCATTGCCCGGGAGGTGGCTTTATTGTCCTGGAGGGGCTTTACTGTCCGGAAGGCGCTTTATTGTCCGGAAGGAGATTTATTGTCCGGAAGGGGCTTTATTGTCCGGGAGGGCTGCATTAGTCGGGAAGGGCTGCATGCCGGGGGTAAGCCCTCGCCAGACACCCGACAACCAATTCAGCTCCAGCGTCTGCGCTGGCCTTGGGCGTGTTAGTTAAGGAGGTCGGATGGCTGCACCAAGTTGAAGCGTGTTCTAGTACGCGTGACGTCATCTACTGAAACATTGACAATGTTCACCATTGTGTGGCTTTGTTTACTAGCGTTATTGTGCGGCTGCCAGAACAGGTACACAAGCAATGAAAACTCGGCGAGTCGAGGTCATACACACGAGCTGAGGCCACACACACCACCTAAATACGAACATCAACAACCACATCATCACAGGGTCAGCTCGTTCTCTGTCGCAACATGAGCACGTTTTGGAAGAATTCGCTGGGCTTCGAGAAAAGCGGCACCATCATTCCCGGCTCCCCACAGTTCCCGCTCGCCTGACTTCCGGCGTCCGTGGGCTCCGCTGCACCGGTCCGTTGTTGTCGACAGTTGCAACCACTATATCCAATCCGGCAGCGGACGTCCCCGCTGGACCGATCGGCCTCATGAGCGTCAATACGTTCGTATTCGCCGGCAGGGGCTGTTGCCACGCCACGTGAAGCTCCACATATGCCGCTCTCGTCCCGCACATCGTCACAATAGTTATCCGCGTTCCGGTATCCTTCATACGGTTCCCTCTCACCACGCACACCGGTCGGGTGTCCTCTCCGGTCAGACTCACTTCCATGGCTCGGTCCTTCACAAGGTCCGCTCTCACCACGCACATCGGTCCGGCGCCCTCCCCGGTCAGACGCATCACCATGGCTCCACGTTCCGTGCTCTCGGTGGTCAGTTGGCAGCGCTGGCCGGTTAGTTTCCCTGCACACCGACCCACACAGGTGGCGCAGGTACAGGTGGCACTGGTCGCGCGGGTCGCCGGTCGTGTGGCGGTCCGCCACCAACTCGGCCGCAGTGCCAGCCGGCAGGTGACCCTGCTCCGTCAGCAGCGACAACAGTGGAGCGTCGTCGAAGCCGACAAACGGGCAGCCACCGCAGCTGGAAAGACTCTCGCCGCTCCGGCTCTGCGGCAGGCCAGCCGTGACCGGTCAGGCCACACACCACACCACACACACGTGCCGCGGCCGGTCAGACGACACACCACACACGTGCCGCGGCCGGTCCGGCCACACACCGCACACACGTGCCGCGGCCGGTCCGGCCACACACCACACACGTGCCGCGGCCGGTCCGGCCACACACCACACACACGTGCCGCGGCCGGTCCGGCCACACACCACACACGTGCCGCGGCCGGTCCGGCCACACACCACACACACGTGCCACGGCCGGTCCGGCCACACACACGTGCCGCGGCCGGTCCGGCCACACACCACACACACGTGCCACGGCCGGTCCGGCCACACACACGTGCCGCGGCCGGTCCGGCCACACACCACACACACGTGCCGCGGCCGGTCAGGCCACACACCACACGTGCCACGGCCAGTCAGGCCACACACCACACGTGCCACGGCCAGTCAGGCCACACACCACACACGTGCCGCGGCCGGTCAGACGAGACACCACACACGTGCCGCGGCCGGTCAGACCACACACCATACACGTGCCGCGGCCGGTCAGGCCACACACCACACACGTGCCGCGGCCGGTCAGACGAGACACCACACACGTGCCGCGGCCGGTCAGACCACACACCATACACGTGCCGCGGCCAGTCAGGCCACACACCACACACGTGCCGCGGCCGGTCAGACGAGACACCACACACGTGCCGCGGCCGGTCAGACCACACACCATACACGTGCCGCGGCCGGTCAGACCACACACCATACACGTGCCGCGGCCGGTCAGACGAGACACCACACACGTGCCGCGGCCGGCCAGACCACACACCATACACGTGCCGCGGCCGGTCAGACCACACACCACACACGTGCCGCGGCCGGTCAGACCACACACCACACACGTGCCGCGGACGGTCAGACGACACACCACACACGTGCCGCGGCCGGTCAGACGACACACCACACACATATCACGACACATTGATGTCGCCTGGGCCATCGATGACCACATTAACCCATTTTAGTCGAAATCGGAGGGTGTGTGGAAAACATGCCCTGGCGATTTGTCCTGGCAGGACTCACGGAGCAAACGACTGCCGAAATTATGAACATGATCACCCGGCCAAATTGGCATATTGCATCCTGCCCGGAGTTATCTGTCATGAGACTTGTGGCTCACAACCCATAAGATGCACCGATAACACAACAATGCACACCCGAGGAGCAACGCGATAAAGAAAGCATTCACCGCATACCCAAATTCAAGGGCAGCTGATTATCTCATTTACTTTAATATTATGTTCCTTCAAAGTGAACAACTTATCATTCAAAACAATGCTGACAGGTAATTTAACAGAACTATCAATGCCAGTTGTGTACTGTTTGTGACAGGTTGTCTGATTCACCTGCAATGTCTGACACGAATGACTGCGGTAGTCGACGCGGCGTCCTTCGCAGCCGTACATGTGACGGAGGCTGTACTGGTACCGCTTTTGACAGCGTTCCCAGGTGTGAGGGCAGACCGACCTGCCTGCAGGCGGCTGCGAGTATTCCCGGCTCCAGAACCTGTGCCGAAGGCAGCCCATTCAGCGAGGAAACTCGAGCAGTGGTCAGCTAAGAAACAAGCCCATGAAATGCTACATTACTACTAGGAAGGCTCATTTACCATAATAGAAGCCTAACAACTGACATTGACATGGTGAGCCCACAACAAGGGAGCCAACAGAAGTTTCCTCAGGAATATTTTTTCCATTTTTGGCTGAATTGTGGTCTCAGGTCAATGTGTCCAAATTCGGAAATTTGGCTGGAAAACAATAGAACAATCATTTGCATCTGATGTCAAATATTTGCCTTTTTTGTTGACATCTTCCAGGGGTACATATCAGGATACCCAAGAATTGCTACCTGCTAATAAAACACAGATGGCATGACTTCAAATTGACACTTATAGATTTGTAAGCTATGCTGGGCTGTACACATATCTAGTCATGTTTTGCTGTTGCATACCAGACACATTATATACCATCCAACATCTTCGTTACATCTTGAATAGCAAACTTAGAAGATGTTTAGTCGCATATTTTGTTCAAGTGAAAATAGAGTTGGAAACACTGTCTAAGGTCGAAACACAAGTTCAGCTGTGATCTCCCTAGCAGGAGCCAATTGGTCCACATCGCCATCAGTGCCAATAAAAGCCAATTGCTTCACACTAGTATAGGTGCCAAAAGGAGCCAATTTCCGCACACAATTAATGCAAAAAGGAGCCAACTGTTCCACAACACTATAGGTACCAACAGGAACCAATTGTCCCACACCACCACAGGTGCCAACAGGAGCCAGTTCCTCCACACCACCACAGGTGCCAACAGGAGCCAATTCCTCCACACCACCACAGGAGCCAATCACTCCACACCACCACAGGTGCCAACAGGAGCCAATCACTCCACACCACCAAAGGTGACATCAGGAGCCAATTCCTCTACACCACCACAGGTGCCCAGGCACGCCGCGACCGGACAGGCCCGCAGCGGCCGGACGACCGCGGCGCCCACCTGACGCTCTCCTCCAGCGGCAGGCCGGCGTCCTTGAGGAACAGACTGAGGCAGATGCGGTCACGGTGCGGCAGGCGGTGGCACCGCCGCAGCTCGCCGTGCAGCGCCAGCATGCAGGGCGGCAGGAGCGGCGCGGCCGCGGCCAGCCCGGCCAGCGTCAGCCGGCCGCCGTCAGCCGGCCGCCGGCTCTCCAGCCGCCGCTGCAGCTGCTGCAGCAGCGGCCTCAGTCGCTCGTCCAGCCGACCGGCCGGCGGCGCCTGCAGGCTCGCCTCGTGCAGACAGCACAGCGCCTCGCAGGTCTGGTGGCAGCGCAGCAGGGCGTAGCCGCCCGACACCGTGACGTCACGCGCAGCCACCAGAGGCGCCACCAGCTCAAACGGCACTGAAACACAGGCATGAGGCGCTGTGAGTGGGTTACTAAGCAGAGGTCGCACGGGGAAGGCTTGGAGCTATAATACAACATGAGATATGAAGGTGAAAGTGTAATAGGGCCTAATGTGTGCTACTTGGTACCACCAGAGGCGCCACCAGCTCAAACGGCACTGAAACACAGGCATAAGGCGCTGTGAGTGGGTTACTAAGCAGAGGTCCCACGGGGAAGGCTTGGAGCTACAATACAACATGAGATATAAAGATGACAGTGTAATAGGGCATAATGTGTGCTACTTGGTGTGACTTCTAGCAAAGAACAGTGACATGGACGATATGAGCAAAACAAAATGAGTCAACAGAGTTTCAGAAATCGTTGTCAGATCCCAGGCAGCATTCCAAGTATGAATCTGCATACACTTCATCCATCACTAGCCTTGTCACAGATAAATTTGCTACCACTGAGGCAATGCTATCTTGTCTTTGCAGTGCAATTCACATCACACCTATCAAGAAAACAAAGAGGCCACATCTTTGCCCATACCAACGGACATTGCTTATAAGTTTCCTAAATGGGAATTTGGATGGTACTCAATCAAATTATCCTGCGAGAACCTCGCGCAGTGTTGGATCACTAACTCAGAATAAGTGGCAGCACTGTCGCAGCCCACAAAGCCGGCTGACCGCTGACAACAGGCCTCGCCCAGCGTCGGAAATAGCCGGCTGTTTTGGACGCCCTCTCCGGGTGGGGCGAGTGGGCACATGGGCTCTTCTTTCACGTTGCAAGCAAGGTCGACCGAACGACCTTGATCGGTCGCCGCACGGCTCCATGCCACGTTAGCGAACAGGCCGGTCGGGTGGTCACGTGCAAGAGTGGACTATGTGACTACTTTTGCTATCCGGAGCGTACATCCAAAAATGCCCAGTATTTCCGACCCTGACCTCACCTCTGACTAGCGGCTGGTGATAGACCTCACCTCCGACTAGCGGCTGGTGATAGACCTCACCTCTGACCAGGAACTGGCGACAAGGCTCACCTCCGACCAGCAGCTAATAACAGGCCTCACATCTGATCAGGCGACGGTCACAGACCTCACCTCTGACCAGCCACTGGCGACAGGGCTCACCTCCGACCAGCGGCCAGTAACAGGACCCAACATCCGATCAGCCACTGGCGACGGCCTCACCTCTGACCAGCCACTGGCGACAGGGCTCACCTCTGACCAGCCACCGGCGACAGACCTCCCCTCCGACCAGCGGCTGCCGACGGCCTCACTTCTGATCACCCGCTGGCGACAGGGCTCACCTCTGACCAGCCACCGGCGACAGACCTCACCTCCGACCAGCGGCTGCCGACGGCCTCACCTCTGACCAGCCACTGGCGACAGGCCTCACCTCTGACCAGCCACTGGCGACAGGCCTCACCTCTGACCAGCCACTGGCGACAGGGCTCACCTCTGACCAGCCACCGGCGACAGACCTCACCTCCGACCAGCGGCTGCCGACGGCCTCACCTCTGACCAGCCACTGGCGACAGGCCTCACCTCTGACCAGCCACTGGCGACGGCCTCACCTCTGATCACCCGCTGGCGACAGGGCTCACCTCTGACCAGCCACCGGCGACAGACCTCCCCTCCGACCAGGGGCTGCTGACGGCCCCACCTCTGATCACCCGCTGGCGACGGCCTCACCTCTGATCACCCGCTGGCGACAGGCCGTCTCGCCGGTGGCGTGTCGGTGCCAGTGCAGCGCGCACGCGGCCGCCACCGACACGACCGTGTCCAGGTGGCGCCGGCGCGGGCCGCTCAGGTGCGTCTGTCGCAGGTGGCGCGCACTGGCGGCCGTCCGCCGCAGGCTGGCCACCAGCTCCGCACCGCTCATCAGCTGCACGCGGAACCGAAACAGCCGCCGCTCGCCCGTCACCACCACGGCCCGTAGCCGGTCGCAGTGCCGACTCAGCAGTCTGCCGACAAGCGCATTACCTGCACACCATGTCGACAAGATATGGCACAACATTGAGGGCTCTGGACTCATCATTGCAAGCAAAATATCAAACAAGGTATTCAAATTCGATATTTTAAGCATCGACACAGGGATGCAAATGCAGCTTCACATCAAGATAGTTGTCAAATCCTGAGGAGCATGGTGATGAAAATTGAGACTTCGGCCCATTTAGAGGTAATAAATCAAATTTCATTCCATTTCCAATAGCCATCACAAATTTATCATCTAATATAATTATATCCCTCTATTCCTCAAGGATATTTTTGAAAAATTAACCTTATATCCTGATGCTTACCTGAGCAAATATGGACACTGCATAATGGAGCAAGCTGAGTCAGGAGCAAACTGCCACTGGCAAACACTGTGTATTTGATCACAATTTGTTTCACTTCCAGGCATGGTACAGTCCAGGGCACTGTTGAGTTTATATTTTGGGATTCTGGATGTGGAAAGGAAACATTTTGGTCACTGAATTCAGGAACAATCATTCTTATTCTCTTTGTAACATCAGAAAGTCCCTTTTGTACTGTCAAGCACATTTTGGGCATCTTATCAATAATCAGTCCATATGTTAACAGTCATTTAGTCAGGTAGATGGTAGATTTTTGTTCCCAGATCTCATAGGTTGAGGAACTGGATAGAACAAGGAGGTAGCATAATATGGTATACTAAGATATACAGTAGGCAGATTCTGTTTGCACCACGACTGCTGCCACCACTGCAGCTGTCAGCATTGTGTACTTTGGTCCTATACCTTGGCAATGGTTGTGAGTAGGGTAATGCAATTTGGCCAATGGTTAAAAGTCAGCTCATTTTAGATTTCATTCAATTTTGGGCCTGATAAGCCAAATGATACACCCATGGTGTGCAACTACTTGCCCCATTAGTAATATATGCTCTACAGAAGTTTGCTGCCCTACAGGCAGGTGGCAGGTGCACTCTGCCAGCATATTGCAGCAAAGTATTAGTACCTGGCATCATGACTCACCTAACTGTGCCAGAGGGAGGCCTGAGGGGAGACTGCTGATTTGTTTTGGCCTGGTCAGAATAGCCACATTCAGCTCGTGATGAGCATAAATTAGAAGTGTAGTAATTCCCACCACAGTTTGAATCACACAATATAATTCATCAGTAATGCTTCCAACATCAGGAAAAAATAACTTATAGGAACATCGGCAAATGCTATGGGTGTGTACAGGGATATTCCCTGTCAAATTCATAAAAACATTACATTTTTTATATCACCCTACTCAAACTTTGTGCGTGTGCTGAGCTATTCGTGAAGCTTCACATGCAGTGTTAAAATATTGGTTTTCCATTGTGTGATGTTTAATCAAGTGCAGTAGGATGTCTAACTTGCACTGAAGCATGTGGTGGTGGATTTGTTTTAGGGGGTGTTGACTGTGTTGGTCATTTTCCACCCATAATGCTACATGTCACCATATTATTGTGAAGCGAAAGGTCTTACTGCATATCAGATCGCTTATGATGGGTGGTAGATGATATCAGAGTTTATTCTTTGTAGGAATGTAGGTAAATATGTATCCAGATGCTACAATCTGAGTCTTCTGCTAGCATTTGTCACAATGTCATCTCAGTACTCATTCAAGCATGCTGTTTAAAATATAGGTAATTCCTTCAAGCTCAATTTTCAGCCAATAGGGTACTCACATGTACATGTCTATTATTTATTTTGGAGGTATCTCATGTATTGTATTGCCACTGGACCTGCCTGCTTGCTCATTTGGCAGGGAGCAGTGTGGCGACTGATCAAGATTGTTCAGTCAACCTTGCCAACAGCATGAAAGAAGGACCAATGCACCCACTGAGTGAGGGGTAATATTTGAAGATTACCCCCACTGACACCATCTGGAAAGGGCATCCAAAATGGCCAGGTATTTCCAATGCTGGCAGTTGGCACATACCTAGGTACCTACCTAGTGACTAAATGTAGGGACTCACCCAAGCACAAAATATCCCAGCTGATCACTGGGACTGTCTTCCATCAAAAAATCAGAATTCTTCACAAAGTAATCTAGCAAAGTAGATGCCTGAAATTCCTCCAAATCATGCACATTATCCAGATAATTCAGAAACTCAAACCTTACAATACATATTTGTTCCAAGAGGTGAAGGCTTATGAAGCCGCCAGGTGGCATTAAGTAGAACACCATCGCGATGACAAGCTCACTCCAAAACAATCGTAACCAGTCGACGCGAATTCCTAAGCTTCATATCCCGCCATTCATCGCATTAAAAAAAACCTAGATACCTGCATAATAGGCACACTTTTCTGAGCTGTGACGTCACTAGTTCGATGGCCCGGCTGCGCCGAATTTCCCACCACCGCCGCAGTGAGTGTACGACTATACGGTATAGGTATATCGCCTTGGACTATACACAGTGTCTCGCAAAGCCGTATGTCTTGTGCCGTTGTATAACCTATAGCCGTTGTGTTGTCCTGCGTTGCTTCTAAGCGAGTTTTTTTTTATTTTGCAATCAAACTGAAAAGTCAGCAATTGCAGAGGAAATGAGGGTACATTTGCAGTATAAGTTTTTTGGATTTGTTTGGAATTTGTCTTCAGAATACCATGTTTATGAAGGTGACGAAGATGATGGGACTATTTATTTTATGTGTAAATGAGATTAAAAAAAATATTTTTTTGACAAATGTGTGACAAATTTCCCAACCTTCCAAGAAACCTAAACTGACCTGACCTAACCAAACCTAACCCATTTGTTTGCTTTATGGAATCAAATGTGTGCAAAAACTTTCCTTGTAATACTGAAATAATACTGAAAAGTTTCACAAAAATTTTCACAAACATTTTTGACAAATGAATTTTTTTTCTTCAAACATTCAAAAATGTCTCAAGGTTAGGTTAGGCTGGGTCAAGTTTCTTTTAAATTTTGACAATTCTGGAAGATAAATTGCTTGACATTTTTATAATTTAATTTTCAGATTTGTTTTCTCCAAAGGTAGGCTAGGCTAGGTTAGGTTATGTTGCTCATTTTTTAAAATTTGTTATGCTGTTATCTAACTCAAAGCCCCTTTTTGCATTATTTTGCTCACAACCTGAAAAGTAAGCATTTGCACAGAAAATAAGTGGTCCCATCATCTTAGTCACCTTCATAAACATGGCATTCCAAATAAAAATTATTAAAAAACAAAACAACAAAGCCTTATGCTGCAAATTTACCAAAGAAAATTTTCAAACAATCTTTTTTTTTAAATGTTCGAATTAAATAAAAACCTAACTAACCTAACCTAACCTAAGTTAGCCAAACTGATTTTAAATATTTTTTTATTTCCAAAGAAGTATTTGAAATTTTCTCTAACTTACAACAAAAGCCTAAGCTAACCTCAATTAACCAAACTTAGCCCATTTCAGTGCTTCATGGATGTAAAATGTGTGTAAAACATGTCTCATGGTTACCTTAAGCTGCAAAAATACCAAGAGAATAATTGATGCTATATGTTTCAAATATTCTGCAGCAATATATTTTGAATATCAATATAAGATGAGCTTACAGTGACATCCTGCTCTCTTGGACATCAATGATCAAGTCTGGTTGAAGCACCCTGAAGCCCAAATAATGAACTAACTGCTCTCCATTGGCATTGCCCCAAATTGTGGTGCATTTGGCTATAATTTTGCAGTATCTGACCTTGAATATCCAAAAGGCAACTTGTGGCTGTGGCTGGCCCTGATTTCCTTTTCCAAATTGTGATGAAGGTATTGCAGTGGCAGCCAGAGCCAGTAGCATGCAGTTCCATGTAAGAATATGGTCCATGTGCTGTGCCATTATACAACTTTTTTGGGATACCAAGAAATGCTGTCTTTCCATCCAGCACCACTGAAAACATTGTAATACCTCCCTGAAATAATTATTTGTGATTTTATTCCATTTAAACAGCAACCAAAAATTATTCATAAAATTTAATGGTACACAGATAAATTCTTCTACATCTAAAATGTCAAAATACAAACCCTATCTTGTAGAATAGATCTGGGTTATCTTGTAGAATATTGTAGTATTGTAGAATTGTGTAGTATAATCTTGTAGAATAGCCATTGTGTGCTGAGGTTCAAGCACCAGGGAAGTTTGACAATTTAATGTTAGCACTGCTTTATTGTGTCAAGCCAAGGTAGCTATCACTCTGGGCAGACTGTAAATACCACTGCATTGGAGCTCACCTGTGGCAAGGGCATTCTCTGGTAGTACCTCTTCTCAGGTGGTCAGTGATGACCCCAGTATATTGCATGTATGGTGAAAAGCTGTGGATTTAGACAAACTGCAGTGCACTCATCAACAAATCAGTTAGGTATGGTAGCAGGGCTCACTGCTGGACTTATGTAGCACTCCCCTAATGAACAGTTGCACCACTCCTGCCTGTCCTGCTCTGCTCATGACCAATTAGCTAGTTGGAGCAGCAGACAGATGACAGTGAAAGACCATGTGTGAGTGCCTCATGCCAGAAGCTGAAGTTGGACCATCTTTGCAGATGGTGCAACTTACATGACATGGAGCTGGCTGACTTTGACATCAGCCATTTCATGGCTGAGGTGAGTACAATTCAAATGTAGCTAAATCATGCCTATTGATTAGTAGTAGTATACAAGCCTACATCTTAACTGATGACCATATGACTCACATGCCAGTTTTCATTCTCATTCAGTTATTGAGTTCCATTTCTCATGTCTAAGCCATGAAGAGCAGGATTGAAAAAAATGGACTGTTCCCAGATTTTTGACATCCAGAACATTGTCCTCTCCAGTAAATTATCCCCATTTTTATCATTTCAAGGTTCAATGGTGCTCTTTGACAATGAACAGCTTTGTGGTATGTTGTTCAAGATGCACTGGAAAGTGCAAACTAAGATTTTGATGTCACAGGTTTGAATAAAAATGTCCTTCATATTTTACTACCTGTTCTGGTCAGTGATTCTGTTCTCTCAGTATCAGTCATCTATTATAGACCATCTCACTCCACCATCACTGATGAGGCTAGTGTGTCACACCTTCAGTGAGTAAGCAGGTCTGTCTCGGTCAGTCACTGTGCACTAATCTGCGCCTGCCATGTCAGACAGTGTACGGGACCGACGACACCCCGTTGCCGGCCACACCGGCCCCGGCGCCGACTCGCACCATTTACGTGCAGCTGCAGGCGTGCGGCACACCCGACCGTCGTCCAGCTGCAGGGCACTGCCCTCCGCCCGACACTGACCGACCGTCGCCGGTGTCAGAGATTGTACAGGTGGGCGACACGGCGGGTCCTCCTCACTGCCCTCTGCTTCGGGGACCGTGCCAGTGTCGGCGGCTGTGGAGGCTGGCGTCAGCGGCTGTGGATGCTGGCGTCGGCGGCTGTGGAGGCTGGCGTCAGCGGCTGTGGAGGCTAGCGTCGGCGGCTGTGGAGGCTGGCGTCAGCGGCTGCGGAGGCTGGCGTCGGCGGCTGTGGAGGCTGGCGTCAGCGGCTGTGGAGGCTGGCGTCAGCGGCTGTGGATGCTGGCGTCGGCGGCTGTGGAGGCTGGCGTCAGCGGCTGTGGAGGCTAGCGTCGGCGGCTGTGGAGGCTGGCGTCAGCGGCTGCGGAGGTTGGCGTCAGCGGCTGCAAGTGTGTGAGAGATTGGAGGACGTCAGAGGCTCGGGATGTGTGCCACAGCCGCGAGGGCCCTGGCGTTCGCTGTAGGTTGGTATATCCGGTGTCAGGCTGGAGGTTGGGTGCAGAATGAGAGACTCTAGGTCCCTACGACTGGTCAAGCAACTGCTATATATTCCTCTCATGATTATATGTCTTGTCCATGATTATATGACAGTGTGGAAGACTGGAGGTGCCTACGATATACTGGAGGCCACGTCAGCGATTGGAGGTGCCTGATGAGGCCTGTCAGTGGGCAGGCTCACCACGGATATTTCGGCAGCAGTGGCGTGTGTTGGATGGTATGCCAGATGTGCTCGGTATATGTCTGGTGATCTTGCTCTGTGTGACGTATAGCCGTGTGTCGCACGGTATGCCAGATGTGCTCGGTATATATTGTCAGGTGGTCCTGCTATGTGTGACGTGTAGCCGGGTAACGGCCGTGTGCCGGACCGCCAGGTGGTGCGCCTCGGGCCGGCCGACTGTCTCGTGCCACGTCTGCTGCCGTACCGGCGGCGGGCCGACCGGCCACCGGCGCACGCCGGCTCTGGCCAGCCTCCGGCCAAACGAGGTCGCGGCCGGCCGAGGAAGACGGGCGCCACTGCGGTGCAACGACACGGCACGGTGCACAGGACGGTACGACGCAGCAAGGCGACCTAGAGCCGCGCATGGCACCACTAGCGCCCACTCCACGCCGCCCTCCCCCGACCTAGAGCCGCGCATGGTACCACTAGCGCCCACTCCACGGCCGCCCCTCCCCCGACCTAGAGCCGCGCATGGCACCACTAGCGCCCACTCCACTCCGCCCTCCCCCGACCTAGAGCCGCGCATGGCACCACTGTAGCGCCCACTCCACGGCCGCCCCTCCCCCGGCCTAGAGCCGCGCATGTAGCGCCCACTCCATGGTCGTCCCTCCCCCGACCTAGAGCCGCGCATGTAGCGCCCACTCCACGGCCGCCCCTCCCCCGACCTAGACCCGCGCATGGCACCACTAGCGCCCACTCCACGGCCGCCCCTCCCCCGACCTAGAGCAGCGCATGTAGCGCTCACTCCACGGCCGCCCCTCTCCCGACCTAGGGCCGCGCATGGCACCACTGTAGCGCCCACTCCACGGCCGCCCCTCTCCCGACCTAGAGCCGCGCATGGCACCACTGTAGCGCCCACTCCACGGCCGCCCCTCTCCCGACCTAGAGCCGCGCATGGCACCACTGTAGGCCCACTCCACAGCCGCCGCCCCCCCCCCGACACAACTCATAGCACCACTGTAGTGACCAACCTACGAGATCCTGAATGGCACATGCGACCATTACAGTGACAGCCATGGGGAGCATTCTTTCTCCCCCGGATTTAAAAAAAAAACTGCATATCCGAGCCGTTGGAGGTATAAAGCCAAAACTCAGTTACTGTTCCTTTTCATTGTTTTGGTGAATTATTGTTCACCCTCCCCCACTCCGTGATCTTCAAATATTGCTTACGACTACACTGCACGATCATCAGCTGTTGCTCAACACTCTTCCAGGATCTTCAACTGTTGCTCCCGGCTACATTCCACGATCTTCAGCTGTTGTTTACCATTCCACGATCTTCAGCTATTGCCCATCGCTCCACGTCATGATCGCCAGTGATTTTTAATTGCTCCGTTGGTTTCCGAGTTCGTAATTCGTCACTGTTGCGAACCCTGTGGTGACCCCGAGCATACTCCGCTGACTGCGTGATGACCCTGGCTGGACATGTTCTGCTTGCCTATGTGATGACCTTTAACATTATAGTTTGTTGTTTGGTGATGATCTGCACTGTCCTTTGAGTTCCGTAGTGATGTGGCCTTGACGCGCTGACATCAGTCCTGCCTGGTCTGTCCTGACCAGAGGTGTAGCTCTGATTTCCGTAGTGATGCGGCCGTGACGTGTGGCACTGACATCAGCGCTGGCCACGTCTGGCCTGCCCGGGGGTACAGCTGATCACCAGTGCGCCATCTCCCCCCTGTGCCAGGTGGAGTACGTCACAGCCGACTCGGCGGGCCACAGCCGGCCGTCATGCCTGGCTTGGTCCTGCACGCCGACTGTCTCCGATGGCCGCACAGTGGCCGAGGTGGACGCGGCTGCAAGCCCTCTCGCCGCTGACCAGGTTGTTGTCCTGCTGCACTGGTGTCGAACAGACGCCGACGCCGGCGAGCAGAAGCCGAGTTGTGTGTGTCGTTCTGACGGTGGTTTCCGATCGATCCGGCGGCGCAGGTGTGCTGTCGTTGCCGGTGTAGTGATGAGCCAGCCTGTCGTATGGTGCACAGGCACTCGGCTGCCGTTTGTGTATGGACTGGTGCTGTGGCTTCTTGTGTGGACCGAAGCGACGTTGAGGGAGCCTGAACTATGCTTACTGCAGTCGAGCTTTGAGCAACGCGCTCACTGGCGGTGGGCTGTAGCGAACTGGAGAGTAGAACTCTGCACTGGTGGACACATGCACTCTCTGAACAGTAGTGCTGGCTCAATGGTAGTTCAGTGGTGGCTCAGTAGTGGTTCAGTGGTAATTCAGTGGTGGTTCAGTGATGGCTCAATGATGGCTCAATGATGCAACGCACCTAGATGCATACCGTTTGTATATTACCAGACCTTTTGTGCCTTGCACGTATTTTTTTCGATTTGGAAAAAATGTGCACTTCTGACGCGATCGAAGAGTGGAAACACTAGCTGTTGTTCGGCCCGGCAATTTTCGATCTGTAATGCCATGTGTATGCGATTTCTTTCGGCTACATACCTCTGTAGTCGATGCGCCCCTAAACCCAAATACGATTTTTTTGGAGCAGATGCCGGTGGCGCATGAGAGCGGCGCAAACACGCACCGAGACCAGGAGCCGATCTCGGACCAGTGTTCAGACCAGGACCCGAGCGCGGACAAGGACCCCGTCCCGGACCGGGACCCTCATCCGAGCCTGGCGTTGGAACCGAGCGTCGAACTGTCCGTGTCCGGACGCAGTCGACGCGTCGATGGGATGTACATCTGTGAGGTGAGTGTGGTCTGGTGTATACAGGCAGTGGTGTCAATGGGATGTACATCTGTGAGGTGAGTGTGGTCTGGTGTATACAGGCAGTGGTGTCGATGGGATGTACATCTGTGAGGTGAGTGTGTGGTCTGGGTGTATACAGGCAGTGGTGCCAATGGGATGTACATCTGTGAGGTGAGTGTGTGATCTGGGTGGGTGCAGGCTGTGGTGTCGATGGGATGTACACATGCCAGGTGAGTGTATGGTCTGGGTGTATACAGGCTGTGGTATCGATGGGATGTGGATATGTGAGGTGAGTGTGGTCTGGGTGTATACAGGCAGTGGTGTCAATTGGATGTACATCTGTGAGGTGAGTGTGTGGTCTGGTGTATACAGGCAGTGGTGTCAATGGGATGTACATCTGTGAGGTGAGTGTGTGGTCTGGTGTATACAGGCAGTGGTGTCAATGGGATGTACATCTGTGAGGTGAGTGTGTGGTTAGGGTGGGTGCAGGCTGTGGTGTCGATGGGATGTGGATATGTGAGGTGAGTGTGTGGTCTGGGTGTATGCAGGCAGTGGTGTCTATGGGATGTACATATGTGGGGTGAGTGTGGTCTGGGTGTATACAGGCAGTGGAGTCAATGGGATGTACATCTGTGGGATGCATGTTTGGTCTGGGTGGGTTCAGGAAGTGGTGTCAATGGGATGTACACATGTCAGGTGAGTGTGTGTTCTAGGTGTATACAGGCAGTGGTGTCAATGGGATGTACATATGTGAGGTGAGTGTGTGGTCTGTGTGGGCGCAGGCTGTGGTGTCAATTTTGCTTTGCGTTACGGCACAAGGACGTTCGAAAACGCAAAAACGTCGTTGCGTCCAACGCTTCCTATGTGTGACCTTGACCTTGAGTTGTCGTTTTGATAGTGCCGGCTTATTCGCCAGAAGCTGAGTTATATGTACCCGTAAATGTAATTTGGTTCACGGCTAGAACTCAAAAGCTGGCAACATAGGATTGTCAGTCAGCGAAATCCTGATCTTAGCCGGTTTGACATAACCTGGAAGGTTAACTATAATATTGTTGCCGCCCCGGTAGCTCAGTTGGTTAGAACGCTGGCCTGCTCTGGTCTCCCCTGTCCTGGCAACGCAGGGTTCAAGTCGCTCCGCGCGCTCGCATTTAGCCCCGGCTGGGAGGGTCAGTTGGCAGCTGGTCCGATAAGGCCGGGGACGAGCTACCGGGCGGCCGTGCCGCCCGGAAGCCACGTTAAACTTTCGGTCAAAATTCTGCAGTTGAACTGGAATTTATGGATCGGTTGGTGGAGCCAGGGTTCACACAACAAGCTGTGCTTAATAATAGGACCCTGGTTCATAAAGCCACCCCAACAAGCACTCGGATTAAATTTATTTATTAAAAAATGTAGACAAAATTTGTTCACGTATCTCAACAGTTGAATGGTGAAGCTACGCGCTTGCTAACCCGCGTTTCTCTAGACGGTCTAGAGTAAAGGTTAGAGTTAAAGTTAGAAGCTACTTCTGCTTTTTCGGCAGAAGTAGGAGTGTAAACTGTGTATGGGAGTTCTTGGATTAAATCTTCCAAGTGGGAGACCTGCAAGTGATTCTGGTGTTGACAAGATGTTGGGTGCGCGCAATGGAGCTGAGAATTTACCTTTACCGATTATACCTTTAAAAGCCTTTACCGATTGTATATTACCCGTGCCTGGTCACGTCTCTCAGACGTGGAGTAATGGTTTGCAAATGCGCTGGCTAGCAATGGAGGAGGTCAACTGAAGAGAGCGGCAAAAGGCTACTGGCGTAGTACGAGCTTGCAACGCTGGAAGCTTTTGATTCTCGGTATTATACTTATGCCTTGTTGACGTTTGTCGGTTAATACAACTTATCGTGCAATTGAATGCATTGACGAGGGTAGTTGTCAGTAGCTCTTACTTCCTGCTGCTGGTCTGCTGTGCGGTGCTGCCGTGCTGCTGTGCTGCTGTACTGCTGTACTGCTGTACTGCTGTGGTGCTGTGCTGACACCACGCGCGCCATGTTGCAAATGCGTTGTGCCACTTTCGCCATGTTACAAGTGTTTTTTTTACCTGCACCATGTTGCAGATGTGTTCCGGCACGTGTGGCTTGTTGCAGGTGTGTCACGCCCCACACGCCATGTTGCGGAACCTGCTGCGCCACGAGAAGGAACATACTGAGCCCAAGTATCCCTGCCCAATGTGCAACGCGAAGTTTACGCTACCCAAATTGGTCCGCAAACATCAGAAGTTTCATAAGGTACACATCATTGTTCCTCGTAGATCGATGCGAAACTCCGGAAGGTATGCGCTCCATATGTCGGGAGAATGATGACCTCACCGCAGTAGTGGTGCGGGATAAAGAACGTGAGAAACAGTTATTCAATGAGACGACGGTGGACTTCTAACACAATCTAGTATTTGAATGCTAATTTTGTGCATATACATGTCCGGTGGAGCTTGCTATATTATTTTTCGTTAATTCGAGTTGGTTGGGAGCCTTTTCAGAATCAGAGTCGGTGCTAACGTCAAGATCGTTGCATTGACCGTGAACCCACCTGCAGATTCGAAAATGCCAGTTATGTGGCATAATTTTGACCGAGAGTACTCATATAGCGAGCACGGCCGCCTGGTGCCTTCACCTCCGACCTTGCGTGGCCAGTTGCCAACTGGCAATCCCAGCTGGAGGCGTTGATAGTGAGCTCATGGAGCGGCTCGAACCCGTTGTGCCAAGACTGGGAGACCTTAACAGGCCAGTGCTCTATCTACTGGACTAACCAGGCAGCTTGACTAGGATTGGAAAATACTGGGAAACATTGATAGCTTGACGCGTTCGCAACGGCCGATGCTGGCTGCTGTGGCTGCGACTGTGGTGACGCAGATGACTCCTGATTCCCACACCAGGTGACCACTGCCTACCAGTGCGACCAGTGTGGCCGCAAGTTCCGCTCCCAGCTGGTGTTGCTCGAGCACATGCACAGCCACACCGGCCGCAAGCACCTGTTCTGCGCCGAGTGCGGCCGACGGTTCGCCGGCCGACACTGCTACCGGGCGCACGTGCGCTGGCATGCGGGCAGGGCGCGCGGCCAGCTCGAGTGCGCCGTGTGCGAGCGGGTGTTCGTGCGGCACGCGGCGCTGGAGCAGCACCAGGCCGAGCACGGCCGGCCGCGGCTGGTCTGCCCGCAGCACGGCTGCCAGCGCCTCTTCCACACGGAGAAGCGGCTGGCCAGCCACCTGCTGTCGCATCTGGCCGCCACCGGCCCGTGGCGCTGCCGGCTCTGCGACAAGCAGTTCAAGACCAAGTACTCGATGCGCGACCACGTGCGCGCCCACTCCGGCGAGCGGCCGTTCGCGTGCCAGGTGTGCACGGCGCGCTTCTCGCTCCGCTCCAACCTCATCATGCACGTGCGCTACGTGCACCAGAACGACCGGCGCTACGAGTGCCGCCTGTGCGGCAAGCGGTTCAAGCGGCGGCGTCTGCTGACCTACCACGAGATGGCGCACGAGGGCCGTCGGCCGCTGCAGTGCCGGGACTGTCCGCTGCAGATGATCTACCCGGAGCACCTTCGCCAGCACATGCGCACGCACTCGGGCGAGAAGCCGTTCAGCTGCGAAGTGTGCGGCAAGTCGTTCAGCAGGAGTGACAACATGAAGGCGCACATGTTCACGCACAGCAACAAGAAGCCATTCGAGTGTCGGCAGTGCGGCATGGGCTTCATGCGCAAGGTCAGTGGCGATCGCCAGTTGATTTAGCGGCTTGGTCGCTGTTCATCTTATCGATTCTTAGTAGGGCGTCGGTAGCTCAACGGTTAAGCTGAGCATCCGACACGCCAGAGGTACGGGGTTCGATTTCCCGCGGTGTCCGCCCTTCCTGCCAGGGTGGGAGGCAGGCGACGCCATATGGCCTCAGCTGCTGAGTGCGTCGCAAAGCCACAAGTAACATCCATTCTTAGTCGTAATGAACTCGGATTTGAAAGTGATTGCCATTCTCGGTGGGTTTGCAATGTTGCTACACAAAATTCGTATAGTTTCTGTGTAAGTGATTGCGTTATATGACCAGTGCAGTTGATGCGCCCTTGAAACCCAAATAACAACAACTGTGGAAGTGAGACAACTGAGCAAGACCAGATATTTTTGTTTTCGATAACTTCGGGTTTGTATCGATAACTTCGGGTTTTTATTGATTTTCATGTTGTAAAGTTGGGGACGAGTGGTCTAGGAGTAGGATGCTCGTCTCACAATCGAAAGATTGTGGGTTCGAATCTCACCTGTCGCTACTCTTCGCCCGCGACCAATCGGCGTGAGAGATTGGCGACGCTATATGACTCAACGGTGAACGTGTCGTAAAACCAATAACCAACCAACCAACCATGTTGTAAAGTTATTCATCCATACCATATGTTCAATTACAACAATGTCCATATATTTTAGTGTTCAGTTTTCCCAATTTTAGAATTTTCTTCCATAGCTTATGACTATAAATGCCATTTCAAGGCGATCTTGATTCTACAAGCATGCATATGTTAGCCAATATTTTGGGATGTAACTCGCGTCCGGCTGGGATCATGGTTCAGCTTTCGCGGCTGCTCTGTTTTACCGTCCTGTCCCTTTGCCCAAAACTACGGGACCTGCATACAAAATAAATACCCCATTGACTAGACCTGGACAATACCTACAAAATGGATCTAAAGCTGTTGCCCTCGGGTCATTTTTAAGGTAAGTACAATGTCCAAACATTGATCTGACTCCAGATCAATGACCTCGCAACTTACCGAAACTTGGGGATAGCAGAATACCCGGATCGAACAATAATTTTTAGAGTTTCATGATCGGTGTACGGACGGGGGACCTTTCTTGGATATTAACCATTTACCCTATGACGATCATCGGAAATATTTGGCCTAAGAAATCGGCTCTTGCCCCCTCCTCACGTTTTAGGCCGCTTCTATGGCAATGAGTTTCAAAGACTGGTAGCAGGCCTTGGTGTCGGAAGGAAGGCCTGGGTCGAAAGGATAAATCAACAGGCATGCGAATTTCAGCGCACTGCGCGTAACCGCTTTGGGTATTCACTTGAAGGCCGGAGGGGATATTCATTCACCCCCCCTCACCCCTCCCTCCCGGGCGCAGATTAAGAAAACTAGAACTTAAGGTCGGAGCTAGCTGTGAGTACCAACTAGCGGATGCATCTCCCGGTTCATCCAGGAGATACGTGGCCGGCTGGGGTCAGAATTATCTGTCATTCCGGGCCGCTCGGCAGATGCGTCCACTGTAGTACATCGGTGCAGTACGTCTCTGTAACTTGCTGCCCGCTGAGCAGATGCGTCCACTGTAGTACCTTGGTGCAGTACGTCTCTGTAACTTGCTGCCCGCTGAGCAGATGCGTCCACTGTAGTACCTTGGTGCAGTACGTCTCTGTAGCTTCGTTAGCGCTGGGCAGATGCGTCCAGTGTAGTACCTTGGTGCAGTACGTCTCTGCAGCTTCCTACCCGCTCCGCAGATGCGTATAGGTGCAAAATGACCGTGTAGCCGGTGGGTGCCAAATGTCATTTGGCACCGTACGGGTGCCAAATGGCCGTGTAGCCGGCGCGCCCTTAAACCCAAATAATCAATCAATCCGTAGATGCGTCCAGTGTAGTATCTTAGTGCAGTATGTGTATGTAGGTTTCTGCCCGCTCCAAAGATGCGTCGAACGTAGTGGTGCAGTACGTCTCTGTAACATGCTGCCCAATCTGCAGATGCCTTTGGTGCAGCACATGGAGCAGATGGGCCACGGTGAACACCCGGATGATTACGTCATCAACCGTACGTTGGTGACTTCGGTGTCTGTGCCGGAAGACGAGGAAGTGGTGCACACTTTCCAGCTGCTGGACTCCAATGACGGCCACGTGCGTATGCTGTCTGATATTGTCCCGTGGCTCTTGATCGTGGTCTCCCTTGAAGGTTTTCTCCAACCATTTCAGGCCACACAATCTCTTCCTTCAATTTTCTGTGGCTCGTACATACATTCACAGAAGCATGAGAGACGGGCGCGGCCACTCCTATTCCCAGCCTTGCTGGGTGGGCCAAAACCACCGACAATCATTTTTTGTTTAGCGTACTGCGGTTAAGTTACTGCGTACTGAAACGTCTCTTTGTGTGCATCTTCGTTATCTTTTATTTGATAATCAAATCGGGTTCAGTAGCTAACAAGGCCTCCTGGACGGACGCCTGGGGACGGATTTTCGAAGACGTGTAGGGCCACAAACCCTGTTCCCACGGGTACCTTTAATCGCCCCTGCTGGTGGTCAGAGCGCTGGTTGCGATCACGCCGGTCATAGGAACATCCGCAATCCGGTAGGTAATCCAGTTAGTAACCATGTTACTAATCCGCGAAGGGCGTTATTTGACCAATGAAGTCGATGCGCCCTAAAGCCTAACTAACTAACTAACTACTAATCCGCCAAATGTTGGTGTTGGGCGCGTTCGATCACGATCGGGACTAGGACAGTTTTTAAAATAATTTTTGGTCGGAAATTGGGGTTGTTAACCGTTTTGAAAATTACTTCTGTGTTCTTCTACTTCTATGTAACTCCTGTGGGAAAAGGTGCATGTGATGTAATTTTGTGTATGGTATTTACATTTTATACCTGTATATTTGCATCACATTGGCCGCCGCGTTTACCTTGCACGACTTCCCGAGTCTTCGATTTTGCGTCCTTGCCCACGGCGCCAGATGTCTATGGACCAGGGTTGATGGATTAGCGGTGGCAAATGTTAGGGTCGAAGGCTCGATCAGGACCGACGGGCTTTTTGACCAGTCTCTGGAATATGTGCCGGGTCTTTAAACTGATCTGTCAGTTGATTTGTTTAATCAATATAAACGTGGCAAAAACACCTAATGATGATCACCATAACGCAGCTTGTGAGGCCAATTTCAACATTCCAGGCAGCAAGGTTGTCATATGCATTGAACAATTTGATGATCAATCTTAAATTTGTTTCCAAGATGTATAACGTGCTAATTGCTGATAACAACATTATTGTCAATGATATTGTTCAAAGCTCAAACAAATACATGATATGCAGCTTCCAAAAGTAGGTCTCGCAGCTGCAGTGGAACAAAACATATAATTTGGTTTCACCAGATATCGAACATTAGAATATGGTTGTAACCAGGCTAAGATGATCCAATACATGGCATCGTACTAGCATTGTAGCACCTTGTATTAAGTTGGTGTGCCAACAACATTACTTCTTGGTACAGTGTGCTTGGTAGTATAACCAATGTATACATGTTTTTTTTCAAAGTGTGTTGAATGACAGTGTAAGGAAGAACAAGCGTTCTCTCAGAAGTAATTATTTTTATTTTGGCAGGCTGCCATAGTTAGCAGCAAAATTCCAAAACAATGCATCTATTTCAATGCGCAATTTTATGCTTACCTTCCTAATCCAAAGCAAACGGTCAAATCACAGCGATGGACAAAGTTTGATTTATCCATTGGTGACAAATTTGTAACACTGCACACCACATGCAAGATTTCCATCATTCTACTGTTGGATTCATGATTCAAAGCTCAATTTTCTCCATTCTTCGAAGTTCTCCTTGCATCCTCCATAACCCATATTTCATGTTCAGTTTGCCTGCGTAATAACCGATGGTTGCGCCGTTTTAGTTGTCATGGTGCATTCGTAAATATTAAGAGGAGTTTGTGTAAGCTGTAAGCTCCCGAGCATGAACACACAAGTAAGAAATAATTAGTGAATGCATTGACAGCAAAACAAGTATGGAATAGCGCCACACATAGAGAAATTAACGACAACCAAACCCCCAGTGCCATAATTACTTCCTTTTAATTGTTGTATTCACCATTCAAGGTTTATTGAAAAGCTTCCGTGCCTGGAAGCAACGAGTAGTAATATTCTGTTTGTGTAGCCCATATAACGCAGCAGATACAGAATACAAACATGCTCGTCAATTATTGATTCAGCATGCTAACTATTAGCCGAAGCCAGGTATTGTCACTTGATGTAAACGCATTTTCCTAATGTACATCAGGTAAATATATTTAAAACATCACTGAAAATGTTCTGTTAAGATTGGCTCCAATGATCGAAAGCGAGTCATCTTCCTGTCTGCCATCGTTTCACAGACCACTTCTTGCCTGCTGAACATTCTGACCCTGTACCACCTGTTACTTGCACGATTGTCATTAGTACGCCACTGTGGCCAAACAGTAGTAACCGTGTCCCTCCCAAGCTTCCATCTTTTGATTGTGATGTCATCAGTACGTGACATCATGAGATGAAAGGATGGGGAAGATAATTCGAGAAAGTTGAGCGTATCTGGCCAAAATTATGCTTGAAAAAAAAATATGTGGATAAAATTGACTCAGACCTGAATAATATCAGTTAATACACGAACAACTGTATCTCAGGCAAGACTGACCAGTGTTCGCAGGCCCGGTCGCATGTAATTTCATTACGCCACTAGCTGATGTCGCATTCTTGTAGCTGTTGCTATGCGACCTTCTGTTCAGTCAATCTTGTCAAATGATGGCCATGCGCTTGTTGTGGTTGTGATATGCAGTGCTAGTTGGCAGTTGCATTGGTTACGCCAGGGAACTCACATTAACAACGAAGTAAATCGAAGGCAAGTTGAAGACACGCGACGCAGGAAACAATAGTAAGACAGACCACTTTGGCGTATTGCTTTTGTAGTAGATTACTACGTCGTTTGAAGGCTGAAGAATATTAATGTTTGGATACCTGCTAGTGGTATGGTATGATTATTAAATACATGGTGCATTATTTTGCCCACGATTTCATACTGTATGAATGAAAGCTTTGTAGGTACCTAGTCTTAAGTTTGCTGCTTCCCTAGATTGAGGATGGTAAGTAAGACGCAAAGACGCCAAAAAAATGTTGCAACGAACACTTGCAGCACATGAATATCATCCATTTTGGACAAAAATACTGCAACAAACCCCTGCAGCGCATGAATAGCATCCCTCTGCCTGAAGATGAAACTGCCTCAAATGCACCCCCCCCTCAAATGACACAGCAAGACCGTTTATTGGAACACACGCCCCTGAACAAACCTTAAAATCCCAGCTACTGCGTCAGCAATTGTATCAGCTGCGCGATAAATGTCTCCAGTAATCGAGCGCTGATCGAGCGCTATTTGAGCGATCAGCGCTGGGCCGCTCAGTGGCGGACCAGTCATGTGAGCGCTCGTTATGTGGCCGATTGTGAGCTGGGCCACTCAGTGGCGGACCAGTCATGTGAGCGCTCGTGGTGTGGCCGATTGTGAGCTGGGCCGCTCAGTGGCGGACCAGTCATGTGAGCGCTCGTGATGTGGCCGATTGTGAGCTGGGCCGCTCAGTGGCGGACCAGTCATGTGAGCGCTCGTGATGTGGCCGATTGTGAGCTGGGCCACTCAGTGGCGGACCAGTCATGTGAGCGCTCGTTATGTGGCCGATTGTGAGCTGGGCCACTCGGGGACCAGTCATGTGAGCGCTCGTGGTGTGGCCGATTGTGAGCTGGGCCGCTCAGTGGCGGACCAGTCATGTGAGCGCTCGTGGTGTGGCCGATTGTGAGCTGGGCCGCTCAGTGGCGGACCAGTCATGTGAGCGCTCGTGGTGTGGCCGATTGTGAGCTGGGCCGCTCAGTGGCGGACCCGGCTCAGTGGCGGACCAGTCATGTGAGCGCTCGTGGTGTGGCCGATTGTGAGCTGGGCCGCTCAGTGGCGGACCAGTCATGTGAGCGCTCGTGGTGTGGCCGATTCCCAGCATGCCGCTGGGCCTGATCTGGTCCGCCTGTACGCCGCCTGCCCATGGAAACAGAGGCATAGTCTTACAGCCGTAGGTTAGACACTAACT
This sequence comes from Ashinkailepas kermadecensis, assembly GCA_034440615.1. NCBI lineage: Eukaryota > Metazoa > Arthropoda > Thecostraca > Neolepadidae > Ashinkailepas > Ashinkailepas kermadecensis. Next base: position 73,155 of record JAOTOM010004419.1, on the reverse strand, counting down.
GGGCTTACAGCAATACTGAGCTCTGCACTCGTTCTCAGCTTCTGCACGCTCGGTCTCCGAGGTGATCATTTCGCACCACTTTGTAGCTGTTTATGATATTCTATCCATTCAAGCGGAAGTCTTCGGGCGCTTTGCTATTTGTTTATCTCCAGCGCTTTTCAACGCGACCATCAACAATCATATTAGCGATGTTTCTTGCGATGTTGCTTCGTCACTGCTTGTGGACGAAAGTGGTGGGCAGACCACGGCCCAGCACTCTCCATCCCACGTCTGCCACACGCTGTAGATCAAAGCGGCCAACCGTATCCCCACTATTGGTCTCTTCGGTATGGTTTTAACTTTTAATCTCTGGAATCATCGGTTATGATTTTTTCCAGATCATCTTTCATGAATGCCACATCCTGTTTTGTCTTATGGGCCCGATTATCCTTCACCAAGGATTTGAAGCCATAGACACACCCGGTGTACACAGGCACACCCTGGGTCTGGGTGGGTGCAATATGACATTGGCAGTCGTCGCGCCCCTAAACTTCAATTCATCATCACCCTGCGTCTGAAGGAACGCCTAGTCTCTGGAGGCACGTTGGCCAGTAGTCACATCCATGGAGACACGCTCGTATCATGGAAGAACGTGAGCTCGTTTGTATTATAGTTATTTGTCGCCAATTGCTGGATTCAGTGTAATGTTCAGACAGGTTATGTTATGAATCTTGCCATTTAACTCCGGTCGAGCCTTTTAAGTCAGTAGATGGTTTGAGAGCTCATTTTGCGACTGCTTGTGATTTCAGATGGTTATGCTGGTTACTGCCGACTCAAAGGAGGCGTTTCTTCCGAGCAGCCAGATAGTACCTGGTGACTCGCAGGTGCTTCTCCAGGGCAGCCAGATAGTTTCTGGTGACTCGCAGGTGCTTCTCCAGGGCAGCCAGATAGTTTCTGGTGACTCGCAGGTGCTTCTCCAGGGCGGTCGGGTAGTTGCTAGTGACTCACAAGAGGCACTTCTCCAGGGCGGTCATATTGGTACGCCTGAAGCGCGACAGGTGAGGCATCGCATTGAATCGCGCGGCGTGTTCTCAGCCATGTTTCGCTCAACTATGTTACGGCCTGGTCAGAGGACTGCCTTTAGAAAGGCATGGTTCACTCGACTGTGCCACGGCCTGGTCAGAGGACTGCCTTTAGAAAGGCATGGTTCACTCGACTGTGCCACGGCCTGGTCAGAGGACTGCCTTTAGAAAGGCATGGTTCACTCGACTGTGCCACGGCCTGGTCAGAGGACTGCCTTTAGAAAGGCATGGTTCACTCGACTGTGCCACGGCCTGGTCAGAGGACTGCCTTTAGAAAGGCATGGTTCACTCGACTGTGCCACGGCCTGGTCAGAGGACTGCCTTTAGAAAGGCATGGTTCACTCGACTGTGCCACGGCCTGGTCAGAGGACTGCCTTTAGAAAGGCATGGTTCACTCGACTGTGCCACGGCCTGGTCAGAGGACTGCCTTTAGAAAGGCATGGTTCACTCAACTGTGCCACGGCCTGGTCAGAGGACTGCCTTTAGAAAGGCATGGTTCACTCGACTGTGCCACGGCCTGGTCAGAGGACTGCCTTTAGAAAGGCATGGTTCACTCAACTGTGCCACGGCCTGGTCAGAGGACTGCCTTTAGAAAGGCATGGTTCACTCGACTGCCACGGCCTGGTCAGAGGACTGCCTTTAGAAAGGCATGGTTCACTCGACTGTGCCACGGCCTGGTCAGAGGACTGCCTTTAGAAAGGCATGGTTCACTCAACTGTGCCACGGCCTGGTCAGAGGACTGCCTTTAGAAAGGCATGGTTCACTCAACTGTGCCACGGCCTGGTCAGAGGACTGATTTTAGAAAGGCATGGTTCACTCGACTGTGCCACGGCATGGCCAGAAGACTGATTTTAGAAAGGCATGGTTCACTCAACAGTTCTGCTGAGCCACGCGTGCTGCTGGTGCGATTCAAACCCAGCTTTCAAGTTTTAACCTTCATTGTTAATGAAGTTTATGGATTTTTTTCGCTCGTTTTCTGCGCTTTTGTGCTTTGGCGTGAACACACATCTCAGCCAAGTGCTGAAAAACTGATTGCCACCAATGTGTACCGTGTGAACGCATTGCAATCCAGTGACATGGGTAGACGACGTGCAGTATATCACCGGCGATGGGAGCAAGAGTCTAACTGATGCATGGCATGCCTTCGAATACCCCGATTCAAATGTAGAACGATAGTTGGGACTTGAGTCGCATTTGCTGACTGTGAGTCTCAACCAAGCCCAGCCAAACTCGATAATTACAAACTGCGAGAGATTGCTGACTCACGGCTATTTGGAGCACTTCATGATCTTGTGAATATTCCGTGTGTGTATATATATATATATATATATATATATATATATATATATATATATATATATATATATATATATATATATATCTATCTATCTATCTATCTATCTATCTATCTATCTATCTATCTATCTATCTATCTATATGTGTATGCAGGGGTGTCGATTTTTGAAAAACATTGGGGGGCCGAAGTGCCAAAACACTAGACCCCCCCAAAAAAAAAAAAAAACTCATCGGATTTAGCCCACTATATTTTAGGATCTCAGAAATTCCGATTTCTTATTCGACGATGTGTATGTTTATGTTTATTCAGCATCCTAACCGACGGGGAAAATCGCCCAATAACTGGTGAAGTCACATAATTAAAAGAGCAGTGCTCAATACATTTCAACATAACAACTCTTGGTTGGTCATTGGTTCTACGACACGTCGACCGTTGTGTCATATAGCGTCGCCAATCTCTCACGCCGATTGGTCGCGGGCGAAGAATAGCGACAGGTGAGACTCGAACTCACCAACATAACAACTCTGAGTAATAGCATGCGACTGCAGTGCCATATAGTAGGCTCGGATCTATCGTCACCGTCACCGTCACTGTTACCCTCCTCCTCACTCCACACACCAACAAACACACCAGCTTAAATAAAAATACTTCAGCGATCAGATGCAGGCTAAAACACACCGGCATTGATGAAGCATCAGAGCACAGCAGACCTGAACGGTAATGACGATGGGTGAAAGTATTTCCTTGGTGCCTAACGTTAGGGAGGGAATTTTTCCATTTAGTACGCCACTGCGGCTGCTCAACGTGTTTTTTTCCGCAGATTGCACGATCGAGAGTAGAAAGGCCCTTCGGATAATTTTCTTTCGGGACCCATTCTTAATTTTCCGGTGCTCTGGTCGATTCGATGAAGTCTCCTTGTGGTTTTTGTGGTGAAGTCTATTTTTATAAGCCCCCTGCAGGCTATTTTTGGAACCCGGTACGATTTTTCTGGCTCTCGGTGCGTTTTTTCCGGTGCCCAAACAGGTTTCTTTTCCGGCGTCCGGCGACTTCTTATTTTGTGGATCCTTGACGCAATTTTTTCGTCCGCAAGGTGACATTCCGGGTATATATTGGTACTTGGGAAGCCAGCTGCAACTTGTGGGGCTCCGGCACGACGTTTTGGCCCCAGTGAGATTTTCAAGAGAAGCGGCGTGAATTTGTTTTTGTTTAAGTGCGATTTTTGGGGGCCCGTCGTCACTTGTTGGGATCCCTTGCGGTGGCTACGACACGTTTGTGGGGGCCCAACAAGTTGTGTGGACTTTTGGAGCTATTGTTGAGATCCCAGATTGATTTTCCGTGTCCGGACTGTTTTTAATTCACCCGGCTTCATTTGTTGGGTGATCTCAACGAGACTTTTAGAGCCCCGGTGGGACCTATCAGGCCTCTGGCGTGATTTTCAGGGGCCCGGGTGATAATTCTTAATACCCCAGTCTCGGCGTGATTTTCAGGAGGCCCCGGCCCGACCGTTTGTGACCCCCGTCGTGATTTTCTTGAATCCCGGCACGACTTGTTTGCGGCCCCAACGTGATTTTCAGGGGCCCAGGTGCAAACTTTTGAGGCCCCAGCGTCATTATCGGGGCCCCTGCGCTACGTTTGGGGGCCCCGAATGTGATTTTTCTGAGCCCCGGTGCGATTTTTGGTCGACCGAGTGAAATTCTTAGGGAGCATAGCGCATTTTTTTCCTAAGCTCGGCGGACTCTTGGGGGCCCCACAACCTATCAGGACGGGGGGGGTGAGGGAACTTCCCACAATTCCCCCTCCCCATTCGGTATGTCACTGTGCCATGCAATGATGCAACATAAGAATCCAGGAATAGTTCATCTGTTTCATCACACATGTGATTTCAACTCCCCAGTTATCCAGAAAGTTTGAGGAAAGTCAAACATCTGCTACATGGATCAGCAAGGATGGATTGTAAGGCAACATGGATACCATGGAATTCCGGTCAGAGTAGTTATGCTACAATACATACCTTCTTCAACACACTGCTTTGGAGAAGGATGAGCTCCTGAAGTTTGGTCAGGGTTGGAGTTGGAGGTGGATGGAGCAACACTGTGAAGGACATAACATATGGTTCAAGAGACTTGTTTCCATTAACAATACAGGGGATGAAGTAACATTTTCATTGACTTCTATGGTTTTCATTGGCTTCATTGACTTCTATGGTGTCCTGATTAAGCAGGACAATCGAGATGGGTTTCTGTTATATGCATTTTTTTTTTTTAAATAAGTTTCATCCGAGTTCTTGTTGGGCTGGCTTTATGAACCAGGGTCGGATTGCTAAGCAGAGCTTGTTGCGTGAACCCTGGCCCCACCACCCGATCCATTCATTCCAGTTAAACGGCAGAATTTTGACCGAAAGTTTAACGTGCCGTCAATGCACCGACACAGCCGCCCGGTATAAACAATGTTATAATGTAGCTTTTATACCCCAGTGAGAATGGTATGGATTCACTCATCAGTGAGTTTGCAAACATACTGATGTATCAGTTAACACCAATGCAGGGAGCTATGTGATCAACATGGTCTGTGCCCTAAAGCCCAAATAGCTAAGTAACAATGCAGGGAATCTGCTGCATAACAGTTTGACCATAAATTAGCCATGATATATGGCATCATACTTCCCATGCTATTTACAATAGTGAGCTATATTTTGTGTACAAACATCAGGACATTATAAATGTTAATTAACGTTACACACATCAGTTCCTAACAAGTGTCAGCAATACATTTCCTTCATGTGCTTTAAACATGATTCAAGAAAGCACTGTCATCGATTTTAAACTTGCAAAAAGAGTGGGCCGCCTGGCATTTTGAGTGCTATTTGAGTGAATTTGCTGTCTTGTTAGTGAACTGACCACTTATTGAGATATATGTACTTTAACTTTGCCTGCTTCCATCATGAAAATTTGTCATTTTCGAATACATCAGAAATCATCAGAATAACTTCTTGTCTACAAACCGGTGTATGCATTTCTATGAATTTCTCATATTTATTAACACAAATGGTGTAGATCTGATCTGCAAATTTATAACTCAGAAAATGTTATCAGCACAGGATTCCATTCCTGAAAATATTGTACTTTCAAAATGTTATTGTTCTTTGTGAACCAATAAGTGCAATGCTGTCATGCAGCATGCAGATGGAGGTTCATCACGTACACCAGGTAGCACAAAAAGAGATATTATTGCAGTCTAAGGTAACCACAAGACATGTTTTACAACCATTTTTGCCTCCACGAATCATTCAAAGGAGCTAGGTTTTGTCTAATTGCGTTAGGCTAGGCTTTTGTTGTAAGTTAGTAAATGAAAAAAATCTTCAAAAACGGTTCAAGCTAGATTAGGTTACGTTAGACTTTTTAAGTTCAAAATGTTTGAGAAAAAGAAATTGGGGGGGGGGGAATTTGGCATAAAAATAATCATTTCTTGCATGGAAGTCTAGGCTAGGTTAGGTTAGGTTATGTTACTTTTTTTATCTGAACATTATTTTTCATCCTATATTACTCAAATCCAAGCCCCCTTTTCCACGTTATTTTTCCTCACAAATGAAAAGTGTGCATCTGCAGAGGAAATGAGCGGTTACATCATGTTCAGCACATTAACAAACACTGCATTAAAAAATAAATTAGAAGAAGTCAGAGAGTACCATGAGCTGAAATATTACCCAAAAAGCCAGGTATTATCACAGTTTAAGGTAACCACAAGACAAGTTTTACACACATTTTACCTCCATGAAGCATACAAAGGGGTGAGGTTTGTCAGGTTAGGTTAGGCTTTTGTTGTAAGTTATAAAAAAAAATCATTTGTTGGTAAATAATTTTTGTTAATGATTTTTCTACAAAAAAATAATAAACGGTTCAGGCTAGCTTAGGTTAGGTTTTTTAAGTTGAAAATATTTGAGAAAATGCCTCGAAAATTTAAATTAAAAACAAATAATTTCTTGTATGGGAAGTTGAAATATGTTAGGTAAGGTTATCATACATCTTGAACATTATTTGTATGCTATATTTCCTTACTCCACACCCTTTTTTGGTGTTATTTTTTACTCCCAATTGAAAGGCATGCATTTGCAGAGGAAAGGACATTAAATGTGTGCTTTTATGTATTTTATTAATATTTTTCTATTTAAATTTCCAATGCAATGTTTATGAATGTCACTAAGCTGATGGCACTACTCAGTTTCTGTGCAAATGCTTACTTTCCAGGTTGTGAGCAAAATAACATTAAAAATGGGCTTTGAGTTAGGTAACATAGCAATTAAAAGAAATACATTAAAAATTCAACATAACCTAATGTAACCTAAGCTGACCTTGGAGAAAACAACTATAAAAACAAGATTGGAAAAATATCTAGCAATTTATTTTATTGAAATTTTACAAATGAAAAAACCTAACCCAACCTAATCTAACCAGAATTATTGTGCTTTAAGGTGGTAACAAGGCAAGTTATTACACATTTGCCTCCATAAAGCAAACAAATGGGCTATGTTTGGTGATGTTAGATTAGTTTAAGTGTTTTAAGTTCGACATTTTTTGCAAAAATTGTTCCAAAATTTGAAAGAAATAGATCTTTTTTCTTTAAAAGCAGCTTATGTTAGGTTAGGTTAAATTGGGTTAGGTTAGGTTAGGTTAGGTTAGATTCGGTTAGGTCAGGTCAGGTCAGGTCAGGTCAGGTTAGGTTAGGTTAGGTTTGGTTAGGTTAGGTTAGGTTGGGTTACATTTTTTTATTGTAAAAAAAATACATTGCTTGAAATTTTTACAACTTGATGTTTTGGTTTTGTTTTTCTCCAAGGGGAGGTTAAGCTAGGTTAGGTTAGGTTATGTTGCATTTATTTTATTTAAAAAAAATACTTTACCCTATGTCACCTAATTCAAAGCTTTTTGTTGATGTTATTTTGCTTACAACCTGAAATGCAGGCATTTGTATAGAAAATGAGTGGTCCCATCATCTGAGTCACATTCATAAACATTGCATTGAAATGATACATTCCACGAATTCATAAAACACCTTAAAACACAAATTTACCAAAATCGTGTTTATCACATTCCTAAACATTGCATGGGAAAAAATTAATCAGAAATTACCTTAAGCTGTAAATTTACCAAAAGGTGTGCCAACCCCTGGACGGAAATGCAACACTAGGTGCCCCAATCCTGGGCAGAAAGGGCACTAAGAGCAGTGGAATGAAAATTTTAATAAAAGTAAACTAAAAACAGCTCTTCTTGAAGACAAACGTGGTAGTTATGTGATATTAACATAGAAACCCTGAGCACAAATCAGAAAAAAACATGGACTGGACTTTTTCAAGCTTACCTGCCAACTTCTTCAACTACTGTTCCTTTGGGAATTAAATATCAGCAAGCTATTTATTCACTATCTAAAATCACACCAATCCGCAGATACATCAGAAGGTGCGATACATCAGAATGTGCGAAGTACAAAAAACGAATCAGTACGACGTCACATGAGATTGGCCTCCGGATTAAACACTGCGCGCAATTGCACCACAGATGTCTTACCTCCGTCACATTTGTCACTGTTACCTCAAATTTAGACTTCAGGCGCTGGAATTTCTGTAACTGGAATTTTTTCTTTGCATGTTACGATTTTGGATGTTCTGAGGAACGCCCATCACGATGTGTGACATTTAATGCGCGCTAGTGTTTATCGATACAAATCGACGCCCCTGCTTTGGAGAAAAAAATAGAAACAAAAATTAAACAATATATATTCTGAAAATTTTCTAAATTGAACAACCGAACCCAACTTACCCGAACCTAATGTCAGCTGCTTTTGAAGGAAAACTTCCAATTTTATTTTATTTTTGAAAATGATTGAACAAGTTTTCCAAGGTAAACAACTAAACTAGCCTAACCTAGCTAAATCGGTATTATTGTGTTTTAAGGTGGTAACAAGACAAGTTTTTACACATTTGCCTCCATATAGCAAGCAAATGGGTTAGATTCGGTTAAGTTAGGTTAGTTTAGGCTTTTCAAGTTGGAAAACTTTAAAAAAAAAATCCAAAAACGTTTCCCCCCAAAATTGCAAATCATTTGGTAACCTTGCAGTCTAAGGTGTTCTTTTTTTCCTTTAAAACAAAGAAAAATATGCAGAATACCATGTTTATGAAGGTGACTAAGATGATTGGACCCACTTATTTGTTGTGCTTACTTTTCAGGTTGTGAGCAAAATAATGCCAAAAAGGCTTTGAGTTCGGTAACACCGCATAAACATATTTTTTTTTCATGCAACAAAACCTAACCTAGCCTATCCTAACCTATCTTTTGAGAACAAAAATTAAACTAAATTAAAATTTCACTTAATTTATTTTCTGAAAATTCTCAACCTTAGAAAAGAAACCTAACCGAGCCTAACCTAACCTAAGCTGATTTTGAATACAAAATTATATTTTTTGTAAACATGGTTGTAATTTTTTTTCGGAATCTTTTGGGTATTATTGTGCTTTAAGGTGGGAACAAGAAAAGTTGTATGGGCGCTGTATGACCAACGCAGTCAATGCGCCAGTAAACCCAAATAACCAACCAACCAACCCAGAAAGATGTAAGCTGTACTTCCACAGTGGAGGGAATTCCAACTGTTTTGTTTGTTTTTGCACACAATTTTAAATTTTTCAGCAAAAGGTGGAGAGTCAGTCCACTATCTAATCCAAATCTGTTTCTATTCAGTACAAAATGTGCTGGTTAACATCAATGTTTCTACTTAGCATGGTGTTTTTCATTTTTTCCCTTTAGCTTTCTTATCAGCATAAAATAGCATAGGTTATTGGGGGGGGGGGGCCCAAATCAACATTGGGGGGGCAAGATCAACATTGGTGGGGCCCCACAAAAGGATACAAATCGACGCCCCTGCATACATGCATGATTTTGCACTTATCAAAATTTAATTTCATCTGCCATTTTTGGACCACTTCACAAGCTCTTCTAAGTCTTTCTGCAGCATGTACCTAGGTGCCTAGGTACCCGGCAAATATCAAACTGATAGTGTGATGAGTGGGCTGTTGAGGTTAATTATAGTTTGTATATCCACACTCTCAATGATAACTGATTGTTGTTCACGGGACTGGATTGTATGCAAGTTTGACAATGACAATTGGTTTTTGTGCTCACCATTTTGAATTTTGTAGCAAAAGGTGGAGAGTCAGTCCACTATCTAACCCAAATCTGTTTTTTTAATTACAAAATGTGCTGGTTAACATCAACTACATTTTCTATGTACCTAGCATGGTGATTTTCTTATTTTTTCTCAACTTTTTTATGAGCATAAAAATAGCATATGTTATTGGGGGGGCCAAATCAACATTGGGGGGGCCAAGATCAACACTGGTGGGGCCCTGGCCCCCAAAAGGATACAAATCGACGCCCCTGCCATCTAGACATTAGGGGATGTCCCCATCCTAGCCCCGCCTTCAGCGCCTAAAATATAACACAAACTATAACGTAAAATTCCCTTTATGTAAACGTCCACATGCCTGCACCTTGATCGCAAACACCCGCTTTTATAGTCAGACATGTAACGTACTCGCTTCAAAAAAGGTGGCGCAAATGACCTCTGTGGTCCGGTACGCCTGAAAAAGTCACTCCCCCATGCAGTTAAATTGAAACTTGCCTGATGCTACCAATTTCTGCAATATACGAATAAAAATATGTGACGTCATCAAGGTTTGAATGCGACTTTGGTGTACCTTTTAAAATAATGGTATTTTTGCGGCGTTTAATAATGGTGTTTTTGCGGCGTACGAGACATTGGGCTTGTCAAGGCTATTTCTCTTGTACAGCATTGGTCGTGGATGACTAAGGTTTGCTTAAAAGTCATGTGAGCCATAGCTTTCTTTTTTATTCTTTTAGGAATACCAATTATATTGCAGTGGCCATGCAGCTTCTTGCTGAGTTTTCTCTGTCATGGCATCATAAGCTGGCAGATTTGCCCACACATGGCTCTCGTTTTCCCCATATCAATATTGAATGCATGCATTGTTATTGGGCATTTAGGTGCGTACCTAGGTAAATATCAAGCTGATGGTGTGATAGGTGGGCTGCTGAAGATAATTATAGTTTGCATATCCACAATCTCAAGGATGATTGTCTGCTGTTCACTGGACAATGCAAGTTTGACAATGACTGGAAATTAAGAATGGATTTTTTCCTGTTTAAGCTCACATGTGTGTGGTTTTGCCATTGGTGGTGTGTACAAATATCAGTATGACAATCCAATTGTTGTTTTGTGGCTTAACATTAAAAAAAGACAATCTGGTTTAAAATGCATCATCAGTGAATCTTAACATTTTATGGCGTAAGTTTTCCTTGCACAGTGGAGGGAAATCTAGCTATTTTGTTTTTTTGCACATAATTTTGAATTGCGTAGCAAAAGTTGGATACTCAGTCCACTATCTAATCCAAATCTGTTCTTTTTCAGTACAAAATGTGCTGGTTAACATCAACTAAGTTTTCTATGTACCTAACACAGTGTTTTTCTTCTTTTTTTCCTTTAGCTTTTTATCAGCATAAAAATAGCATGGGTTATTGGGGGGCCCAAATCAACATTGGGGGGCCAAGATCAGCATTGGGGGGGCCATGGCCCCCGCAAAAGGATACAAATCGACGCCCCTGTGTGTATGTGTACATGTACATGTACGTATACATACATATCCATATGTATATTTACATGTACATGTATATATATATATATATATATATATATATATATATATATATATATATATATATATATATATATGGATATACTAGCTATCGTGGAATCCTGGTGCGGTTTCTGACGACTAGCGGGTAGAGTCCTGGCGCGGGGATAGACATCCCGCAGGTGGAGTGCTGGTGCGGTCTCTGACCCCGGTCTCTGACCTGATACCGCCGTACTTCTTTCGCAGGAGTCGGCTCCGATCGTGACCTTTCTGACAGAGGAGGCACAATACGTGACGGACGGGGGCCAGCTCAGTCTAGTCATCGACGAACAGTCGGCCTGACCTAACCAAGCCTAATCTAACCTAACCTACAAACCCGTCTCACGCCACAGACGGGTCGAGAACCCTCCTGGCTGCAGCTAGATACTGCCGTGCCCCGGACAAAGGCTGATATTGCGCCGTGCCCCGGACAAAGGCTGATGTTGCGCCGTGCCCCGGACAAAGGCTGATATTGCGCCGTGCCCCGGACAAAGGCTGATATTGTGCCGTGCCCCGGACAAAGGCTGATATTGCGCCGTGCCCCGGACAAAGGCTGATATTGCGCCGTGCCCCGGAACTGGACGCCATTGCTGATGGTCAATCTATGTATGCGGTATGTGTACACCGCGGTGTTGCCTCGGACCGCATTGCCGCCCGGACATGCGGTATGTGTACACCGCGGTGTTGTCTCGGACCTGCGGTATGTGTACACCGCGGTGTTGTCTCGGACCGCACTGACGCGTGGTGGTGCACGGCTTTGATTGTGCTGCTGCGGTCCCAGACATGCATCGGGGAACCGGCCCAGCGCTCGATCTGTGATCATGTCAGTGTGGAGACAGCTGAATCATGAGCTGGACTGATTTGTAATGTCCCGTCTGTCGATCTTTTGCACGTCAGGTATTTGTTTTGTATCTTGTTGTTTTTCAGATGTGTCATGAGTAGCTGGACAGCCATAGCAGACTGCCCGCGACATGACGTCAACAGTTACGGCTGCTATGTGTTGAGATCTTGGAGAGCACTATGTGATGTGTGGCTGGGGGGCCAGACTGCAGGCGATAATGGGGTCCGAGATGGCCGGACCGCTAATGCAGGTCAAGGTGTGACAATACACGCCGCCGATCCTGGGCCACCGTCAGCTGATCTGTTGTGTGCGCACCGCTAATGCAGGTCGAGGTGAGACAATACACGCCGCCGATCCTGGGCCACCGTCAGCTGATCTGTTGTGCGCTGTGATCGCCAGCAGAGAACCTCGAGCCGACCCAAGTGCCCGCCGGCACACATTGTGTGTGTGTGCGCGCGCGCGCCTCTGAGGAAGCGCGCGTGCTAAGCTGACGAAGCCATTCCACGGGCCCAGTATCGTCTGATGGGCCGAGCCGAGTAAATGGTGCCGGCCAGACAGCGAGTGTTGTAGGCTCTGCTGCCCCGGCCTCCCGGTCAGCGGGTGTTGTAAACTCTGTTGTCCCGACCTCTGGGGCTAAAGGAATATGGACCTCAGCTCTTCAGTTGCTGGAAACCCGTAGTTTTCCTCCATAAAGCGACAGGTGAGAAGCCAATGTTACACTATTTTCAAGTTTTTATTAGTATTTTTCCCCAGGTGTACCTTCACCAGTGTTTTTTTTCCTTTTAATAATTTTGCAGTTGGTGTTGACGGCTAATTGACTAACATGACCGAATTTAAAACGAATACTCTTCTTCTCAAGGAGACTAATCTCCTCCAGCTCCGCCAGTAAGTCGAAGGGTTGCTTTGGACGCTTAATTTTTCGGCGGCAATATTAAATATGCCAATCGGCAATGCTATAAAGCGCAATATTTCAGCTGCTGGTATGGTCAGCCAGCAAGTTATGTTGCTACGTTATGCGCCTGTCGCGGGTAGTTGTGTTCGACCAGCTGTGCACAGCACTTGCAGTACAGCGCACGGCTACTTTTAGAAGCCTGGTTGAGAAGTCATCAATTTGCCAGCGCACTGGACTACAGTACATTCATCCATCCGGCGTTGACAGGCTTGCAGAGTTAACCGTGACTGTATCGCATACCGTTGTGTCGCTCAGACCATACAGCAGCACATCCATCTATCGTCACCATTTTCTCATCCCGGCTGGTTGCAGAGGGCGGAACTCAAAGCACGCAGTAGTGTCGGACCCGGGGTACCACGTCCGTGGGTTGAAATCGCTTACCACTAAATCGTTCTTTGTGGCAATAGAAGCAATTCGATCAGGTTTACATATAGTATATATTGGCGGTAACGAAGCTATGCGGATGAACATGATGACACGGTGTACATGGCACGATCCCTGGTGGTGAACGACACTCGTTATCGCCCGCCCTCTCATCTTCAAATCACAGTCGGGGACGGAATTAATTGTCAGCTGTGCAACATCGGTAAATATTTGGTCATGACATCCAGCACGGCTCCCGGTCGCCCACAATAATCTGTCGTAAACTCTAGTCACCAGAGACTGCAGGTCTCTAGCCTCGTGAGCCCGCGGTCCCCTCCCATCCCCTCCCGATACACAGGCCGACGTCACTAAATGAGCCGCGATCGCTTCAGATAGTGCACCAGCACCTGGTAGACGAACTTGTACTGGGTGATGGTCTGCACCATGAGCATGCGCTGCTGCCGCAGGTGGTGCAGCAGCTTGGGCACGTCCACCTGCAGGTTGTAGTCGAGGCAGTGCAGCAGCACGTGGCACATGACGGTGACGCCGGTGCGGCCCACGCCGGCCGAGCAGTGCACCAGCACGGGCGTGTTGCGACTGTCGGCGGCCGAGGCGGACATCTCGCTGGCCGCCGTCTGCCGCAGCGTCTCCAGCTCCTCCACGAACTGCACGAAGCCGGCCTCGTCCTCGGGACAGCCGTGGTCGGCCCACTCGGTGAACTGCAGGTGCCACACGACGCGCGTCTGCCGGCAGCCGCGCCGCGTCACCACCAGCCGCGACGTGACGTACGCGCGCGACCGGGTCGACATCTTGCGCGAGATGGCGAAGTCGCCGCACTCGACGGCCGTGTTGTCGTGCTGCGGCCAGTAGGGGAACGCCTTGTCGTGGCCGCGCGCCGCGTCCGTCAGCATCACCACCAGGTGCACGTTGTTCTCCCAGACGGCCTGCCAGAAGTGCAGCACGGTGGCCGGCAGTGGGCCCTGCGCGGCGATGTAGAACCGCTGCTGGCTGCCCATCGTCACCTGTCAACCACGACACTGGTCACACCGTCCATCATCACCTGCCAACCACGACACTGGTCACACCGCCCATCGTCACCTGCCAACCACGACACTGGTCACACCGCCCATCGTCACCTGTCAACCACGGCACTGGTCACACTGCCCATCGTCACCTGTCAACCACGACACTGGTCACACCGCCCATCGTCACCTGCCAACCACGACGCTGGTCACACTGCCCATCGTCACCTGTCAACCACGACACTGGTCACACCGCCCATCGTCACCTGTCAACCACGGCACTGGTCACACCGCCCATAGTCACCTGTCAACCACGACACTGGTCACACCGCCCATCGTCACCTGTCAACCACGGCACTGGTCACACCGCCCATCGTCACCTGCCAACCACGACACTGGTCACACCGCCCATCGTCACCTGTCAACCACGACACTGGTCACACCGCCCATCGTCACCTGCCAACCACGACACCACTCACACCGCCCATCGTCACCTGCCAACCACAACACTGGTCACACCGCCCATCGTCACCTGCCAACCACAACACTGGTCACACTGCCCATCGTCACCTGCCAACCACGACACCACTCACACCGTCCATCATCACCTGCCAACAACGACACCACTCACGCCGCCCATCATCACCTGTCAACCACGGCACTGGTCACACTGCCCATCGTCACCTGCCAACCACGACACCACTCACACCGCCCATCGTCACCTGCCAACCACGACACCACTCACACCGCCCATCATCACCTGCCAACCACGGCACTGGTCACACTTCCCATCGTTACCTGCCAACCACGACACCACTCACACCGCCCATCGTCACCTGCCAACCACGACACTGGTCACACCGCCCATCGTCACCTGTCAACCACGACACTGGTCACACCGCCCATCATCACCTGCCAACCACAACACTGGTCACACTGCCCATCGTCACCTGCCAACCACGACACCACTCACACCGTCCATCATCACCTGCCAACAACGACACCACTCACGCCGCCCATCATCACCTGTCAACCACGGCACTGGTCACACCGCCCATCGTCACCTGCCAACCACGACACCACTCACGCCGCCCATCATCACCTGCCAACCACGACACCACTCACACCGCCCATCGTCACCTGCCAACCACGACACCACTCACACCGCCCATCATCACCTGCCAACCACGACACCACTCACACCGCCCATCGTCACCTGCCAACCACGACACCACTCACGCCGCCCATCATCACCTGCCAACCACGACACCACCCACCGCCCATCGTCACCTGCCAACCACGACGCCACTCACGCCGCCCATCGTCACCTGTCAACCACGACACTGGTCACACCGCCCATCATCACCTGCCAACCACAACACTGGTCACACTGCCCATCGTTACCTGCCAACCACGACACCACTCACACCGCCCATCGTCACCTGCCAACCACGACACCACTCACACCGTCCATCATCACCTGCCAACAACGACACCACTCACGCCGCCCATCATCACCTGTCAACCACGGCACTGGTCACACTGCCCATCGTCACCTGCCAACCACGACACCACTCACACCGCCCATCGTCACCTGCCAACCACGACACCACTCACACCGCCCATCATCACCTGCCAACCACGGCACTGGTCACACTGCCCATCGTTACCTGCCAACCACGACACCACTCACACCGCCCATCGTCACCTGCCAACCACGACACCACTCACACCGCCCATCATCACCTGCCAACAACGACACCACTCACGCCGCCCATCATCACCTGTCAACCACGGCACTGGTCACACTGCCCATCGTCACCTGCCAACCACGACACCACTCACACCGCCCATCGTCACCTGCCAACCACGACACCACTCACACCGTCCATCATCACCTGCCAACAACGACACCACTCACGCCGCCCATCATCACCTGTCAACCACGGCACTGGTCACACTGCCCATCGTCACCTGCCAACCACGACACCACTCACACCGCCCATCGTCACCTGCCAACCACGACACCACTCACACCGCCCATCGTCACCTGCCAACCACGACACTGGTCACACCGCCCATCGTCACCTGCCAACCACGACACCACTCACACCGCCCATCGTCACCTGCCAACCACGGCACTGGTCACACTGCCCATCGTCACCTGCCAACCACGACACCACTCACGCCGCCCATCGTCACTTGCCAACCACAACACTGGTCACACCGCCCATCGTCACCTGCCAACCACGGCACTGGTCACACCGCCCATCGTCACCTGCCAACCACGACACCACTCACACCGCCCATCGTCACCTGCCAACAACGACACCACTCACACCGCCCATCGTCACCTGCCAACCACGGCACTGGTCACACTTCCCATCGTTACCTGCCAACCACGACACCACTCACACCGCCCATCGTCACCTGCCAACCACGGCACTGGTCACACCGCCCGTCGTCACCTGCCAACAACGACACCACTCACGCCGCCCATCGTCACTTGCCAACCACGACACTGGTCACACCGCCCATCGTCACCTGCCAACCACGGCACTGGTCACACCGCCCATCGTCACCTGCCAACCACGACACTGGTCACACCCCCACATGATCGCCTGCTAACCATGAAATTTGCTCAGTTTGTACTCTCGGTAAGCCCAATTGAGATGAGGGCTTGTCTGCATTAGAATTCCCCACCCTGACAACACGGGGCCGCATATGGCTGATATTCCCCTTGTTGAAATGATCGGCCGCCAACCGGGTAGGTAAGCAATGTTAATTGGCTGTACAGCCATAACAGCCGTCTCCTGTGCTTCGGCGGAACGCCGGGCTCTGCGCTAACATTGTGCCGATAAACTTGAATTACCCAGTCTGGTATTACGACCAGGGCATGCCCCTCTCGCTCTGCTTTCCTTGCAGTTCGATCCGGTTGCGACGCCATCCCCAGAAAAATAAACATTCGGATTAACTATCGATTTAACGGGTGGTCATATTATGTTGCACTGGTCCTAACATTGACCTCACAAAGTTGAACGAGTAATACGCTTTGTTGTTCTTCAGTTCACCTTATGCTAATCACTTTTGGGTGCTGAGAAAATGGGACTGGGCGCTCCGGAGGCGGACTTCAGCGTGATTTTTTTAATGCGAGTAAATGTATCCTGTTCGTTACGGACATCCATTTAAGCCCGGTTCACGTCGGCACTCGACCGTCCCGTTGGACATGGTCAGCGCGTGGCATGACAGCGCAATGTTGGTGTCGGTGCGGTCGGCTCGTGACGTGACGCTCCAGTGCGCACTGCTTGCTCGTTACCAAAGCCGTCGGGTCTCAGTTTGCTTGTCAAAATGACCTTATGCTTTTATTTGCTTCAAAACGAACTTAAATGGGGAACAATGAGAGGATTTGGCGGGTGTCCTTTTCACCGAGCAATTGATTCATATTGGGTGTTCGAAAAGCACTCTTCTTTCCCTCGATTTATCTAAAAATGTTTCCATCTCCACGGCCCACCGCTGTGTTCGGTTGACCACCAATCTGTACTGGGACGGTGTCTACATTTTTTGGAACCGTGCGAAATAAATGTATCGACTACACAATTATTTGAGATCGTTGATACGCGTGCAGCCGAAGACATGGGACACTCTGGACCAGATATTTCCGCAGCGCGACGGCGCGAAAACTACGCGGGGGTGCGCCGCTGGTCGCCGCCGCGGCACGCCATGTGCGCATGCGCAGACCGGCCGGCCGGCCGGCCGACGAGAGGCTGAACACGGCTCAACTTGGCCGGTCTGCCGCCCCGGCGACCGCACCGCACTGTGGAGGTGTCCGACCATCGCGCGGCACCTGGCTCACACCGTGCTCTGACCGGAACGTCTACCACATAGGATAAAAACGCCGCTCCGACCACGGGACTTTTATCCGGTCCTGTGTCGGGGTGAGCCGGGCTTCGCCTAGTGATTCAGCTCACCACGTCGGGGATGCTGAGGCACACGACGATACGGCAATGGAGACTAAATTGTGGATGCTTATTAGCACTGCTGCTGAAACGTCTCAACTGGAAAAGACGCTACAGCAAAACGTCCCACACGAACGTTTGGTTTTCGAAATGGCATGTCAGTAAATGCTGATATGGTAGCATGCTCCGGTAAGCTCAGGCATGGCTGGTCAGCACCCGTGGCAACATGCTGGGATATCTCGCTGCAACCAGCTCAATTTGAACACGTTATAATTTTACAGCAATTGAACATGCGCACTGCGCGACTGCATTTGCCGGAAATCTTGCAGACATGGTTGGCATTGTTTTGATAGAATGAGCCCCGCACTGGCATGTGACGACTATGTGCGTAATTGACGGCTGTGTCGCATGCCACGCGCTTTCGTTTCTGCTTTTATTTACCCCATCCTACAATAATAATTAAATATACAACAATACAACAAGCTATACAACAATAATTTAAATCGTCATTCGTGCCGCACTTAGATACCCCAATCGTACAGGTCAGACACGCTTATCACCCTGGGGCATTCGTTAAGCATTGCTTTCGAACATTATCATAGGTGTTCGTGGATATTTTTCTTTCTTACAACCACCTTGTGGCGATGTTCTTAAAAAAAAAGTATATGGTTATCTACGAATCCCTCTGGTGGCTTCGGGCGGCCATGATACATATCAGCAATTTATCTGACTGCATCAGGATCCCCTCAGGTTGTTACATACTCAGAGATCCCTTGCACCCATCCGAGGTCCTGGAACTGATATCTCCGTTTAATATTCTTACATGCTCCTCTGGAAGTCTCGGAGCCCTCTGTCAAGTATCAAATCCATCGGGCTACATTAAGATTCTATCGGGGTTCAACAGTCGACGCGTCGTGGCTCAAGAAGCATTACCTTTGGGGCGCTCTCCAGGCCAAAACAACAGTTTGATACCTAGGATGCCCATGTCATAATCTCAAACACCACCATCATATGTCAGAAATACTCTCACTGCAGTTGGATCCTCTCGGGTTGCTAGACCATGTGGAGTTTAAAAAAAAATCCGCCTCAAGGACGTCATAAGATAACTAAAACGCCCGAGGGAGCCAGTCATATTTGTTTTTGTCCATCATAGAGGCCCACAGGCTTCGTAATTGGTTAGCCGCTTGACTCCTCGTATGCACACCTAGAGAACACTTGGGGCATGCTGGGATGCTGGAGAACACCCCAAGGGATCAGACACCTTATTGGTACTGGGGTCAGACACCACATTGGCACCGAAGTCGAATACCCATTGGTACTGGGGTCAGACACCACATTGGTGCTGAGGTCAGACACTCCGTTAATACGAGGTACTAGTACTGTAGGTTAGTACTAGTAATGTTGCCCTCGTATGGGGCCAGACACTCCGTTAGTACTAGGGCCAGACTCTCCGTTAGTACTATGGTCAGATACTCCGTTAGTACTAGGGCCAGGCATTCCGTTCGTACAAGGGTCAGACACTCCCTTGGTGCTGGGATCAGACACCCCTGGGACTGGAGTCAAACGTTCCCTCGGTACTGGGATCAGACATACACTTGGTACTTGGGTCAGACACTTCCTTGGTACTGAGGTCAGATACCCCCTTGGCACTGGGGTCAGACACTCCCTTGGCACTGGGGTCAGACACTCCCTTGGCACTGGGGTCAGACACTCCCTTGTTACTTGGGTCAGACACTCCTCTGAGACCGGGATCAGACACTGCCCCGGGGCCGGGGGCAGACTGCCCTGTGACCGGGATCAGACACTCCCCTGGGATCGGGATCAGACACTGCCCTGGGGCCGGGGTTGGACACGCACGCTGATGTGGGAGGCGTTGATGTAGCCGGTCGGATTGTCCTTGGTTGGCGTCACGCGCACTCTGTTGTCCTCGTATGGAAGCACGTCCTTGAATCTGCCGACAGGAAAATACAATACGTCACACGCCTGGCTGAGACAGCCAACACGTCACACGCCTGGCTGAGACAGCCAACACGTCGCACGCCTGGCTGAGACAGCCAACACGTCGCACGCCTGGCTGAGACAGCCAACACGTCGCGCGCCTGGCTGAGACAGCCAACACGTCGCACGCCTGGCTGAGACAGCCAACACGTCGCACGCCTGGCTGAGACAGCCAACACGTCACACGCCTGGCTGAGACAGCCAACACGTCGCACGCCTGGCTGAGACAGCCAACACGTCGCACGCCTGGCTGAGACAGCCAACACGTCGCACGCCTGGCTGAGACAGCCAACACGTCACACGCCTGGCTGAGACAGCCAACACGTCGCACGCCTGGCTGAGACAGCCAACACGTCACACGCCTGGCTGAGACAGCCAACACGTCGCACGCCTGGCTGAGACAGCCAACACGTCGCACGCCTGGCTGAGACAGCCAACACGTCGCACGCCTGGCTGAGACAGCCAACACGTCGCACGCCTGGCTGAGACAGCCAACACGTCGCGCGCCTGGCTGAGACAGCCAACACGTCGCACGCCTGGCTGAGACAGCCAACACGTCGCACGCCTGGCTGAGACAGCCAACACGTCGCACAGCTGTTTAATGTGGCAGCGTGGCAGCCACGCTTCATTGCCCTCTCCTACGTCATCCTACGTCATACTCCTCAGCTCCATCATCAAATATGTTCGTTTAATATCTACCATCAAGTCTGCGCTTATTCTCGTTGTTTGGACTAAAACATTTCGCTTCGAAAATGTCAGTCGTTAATTGTAACGTGTTGATGAAGGTTCAAAGCTGCTCGCAATAGAGCTTAGTTTTTCTTATTAGAACAACATAAGTTCAGATGTCACCATGAATAGTAAAAGAAATGAGCCGTAGCCGGATTAAAACTGCCCCTGGGCTGCTTGAACTTGAAACGATCAGCAGCTGGAGCAAAATAACTGACTTGACGTCACCACTGAGTAATTGCATACACCAGAGTCATAGGTGTGCAAAATGTCCCCCCCCCCTATAAGATGCAGTCACCTAACGGCGGAGGAGCGCACTTAATGCTTAATCACTAAATGCTCTCGCACAAGGTTAGCCAACTGGTGCACTAAAGCAACAACTACATGGTTATGAGCATAGCTACCGTGGAACCAGTTTGTTTTATCGAAGATAATATATTCAGCATCAACCGCGAACTACAAAAGATTTCACAAAGACAAGTTATATTCACCGCACGGTCGCAGAGGTTAAAAATGGACAGCTAACGAGAATAGAACGAATTAACGGAAAATACGACTACAATGGTTAGAAAAGACAGGCGCGCAAAACCTCAGGTCCCTATTAACCCGCCCAGTCATTCCGGTCAGATCCTCACACCTCGTCTCGGGGGAGGGGGGAGGTCATCATAAACTGATGGGTAGAGCGCAATGAGAAACGCTGCTTTAAGTAAACTTAGTCACATATAAAGTGCTCACTTTAGCAAGAATCTTCTATTTTAGTTCTAATAGGCAAAGATGGAAAAAAATAAGTCCTGAAAACGGAAAAAAATCATCTGGTGCGTTTTGTTGCGTCTCGAAGGACAAGCAAACGATGAAGGCTTGATTCAAATATATTTACCCGATAAAGCGTGACGATTGGTTAAACGCTTTTGGAGGTGACCTCACTTGACCTTCATTAATTCGATGACCGTTCATGGCCTGAATTCAACATTTTCACACATGTCAAATTGATGTGGGAAAAGGTATGCCAAATTTCGTCGCGCTGCCGCTCGCCGTTTTTCTCTGTCCGTGGAAAACCTTAGGGGGACGTAAAAAAACACGTCAAGACCCGAAACGTAGCTCAAATGTGGGTTAATGAGAGGAGCAAGCCGATGAGATCGACGCTTCTTTGCCATGAAGATGTCGGTCGGAAAATCAAATGAATGTCCACAACAGGCCCCACACGAAGACCCTTCGCCGCCTGCTCGCTGCCTCGATGATCACCAAACCGCCAAAACATTGTCCAGCCTCCCAACCAGAACACAGTACACCATTGCAGCGCGACGCACTTCTGTCAGCAACCGCCACAGAGCACCACACGCTACTGATGACGGTAGCAACCCCCGCCACACAGGGTTAAAATATTGGTTTTTCGTTAGGTGTGAGATGTCGATACGAACACAGTAGGATGTCGAAATTTGACATGGATTAGTGTCATTTAAAAGGTTTTTGACGTCTTTCAGACTAAAATTTTAACCAATGGTTTAGGTACTTATCACTGTACCTTTACGATTTGTTTCCAGGTTCATAATTTAGGAAAAACTATATTTGGGATCAAGAGAATAATACCTATGCTATTAACTGGTATTGTATGCCATGTCACATTATAGGTAATCCCTTAAACTTAAATTGCTTTGCGAAATGTTCGTGTATCACCATTTCTTATCGAGAGCACGAACATGATATAAACGAGATACTGTTAGAAAGGAAACACGAGGACTTCATAAGCACCCATCAAGGATCAGGATGTCGATACTTCTTGGACAAGGATGTCGATTGAGTGTTCAGAAAGTGGTATATTCCACCCTATTTCAAGAATAATTTATCACTGCCGCCACATACACAACACACTACTGATGACGGTATCGACCTCCACCACATACACAACACACTACTAATGACGGTACCTGTTTCCGCCACATACACAACACACTACTGATGACGGTACCTGTTTCCGCCACATACACAACACGCTACTGGTGACGGTACCTGTTCCCGCCACATACACAACACACTACTGATGACGGTACCTGTTTCCGCCACATACACAACACACTACTGATGACGGTACCTGTTTCCGCCACATACACAACACGCTACTGATGACGGTATCGACCTCCACCACATACACAACACACTACTAATGACGATACCTGTTTCCGCCACATACACAACACGCTACTGATGACGGTATCGACATCCACCACATGCACAACACACTACTGATGACGGTACCTGTTTCCGCCACATACACAACACGCTACTGATGACGGTATCGACCTCCACCACATACACAACACACTACTAATGACGATACCTGTTTCCGCCACATACACAACACACTACTGATGACGGTACCTGTTTCCGCCACATACACAACACGCTACTGATGACGGTATCGACCTCCACCACATACACAACACACTACTAATGACGATACCTGTTTCCGCCACATACACAACACACTACTAATGACGATACCTGTTTCCGCCACATACACAACACGCTACTGATGACGGTATCGACCTCCACCACATACACAACACACTACTAATGACGATACCTGTTTCCGCCACATACACAACACGCTACTGATGACGGTATCGACATCCACCACATGCACAACACACTACTGATGACGGTACCTGTTTCCACCACATGCACAACACGCTACTGATGACGGTATCGACCTCCACCACATACACAACACACTACTAATGACGATACCTGTTTCCGCCACATACACAACACACTACTGATGACGGTACCTGTTTCCGCCACATACACAACACGCTACTGATGACGGTATCGACCTCCACCACATACACAACACACTACTAATGACGATACCTGTTTCCGCCACATACACAACACGCTACTGATGACGGTATCGACATCCACCACATGCACAACACGCTACTGATGACGGTATCGACCTCCACCACATACACAACACACTACTAATGACGATACCTGTTTCCGCCACATACACAACACGCTACTGATGACGGTATCGACCTCCACCACATACACAACACACTACTGATGACGGTACCTGTTTCCGCCACATACACAACACGCTACTGATGACGGTACCTGTTTCCGCCACATACACAACACACTACTGATGACGGTACCTGTTTCCGCCACATACACAACACGCTACTGATGACGGTATCGACATCCACCACATGCACAACACACTACTGATGACGGTACCTGTTTCCGCCACATACACAACACA
The DNA here is from genome assembly GCA_034440615.1 of Ashinkailepas kermadecensis. Classification (NCBI taxonomy): domain Eukaryota; kingdom Metazoa; phylum Arthropoda; class Thecostraca; family Neolepadidae; genus Ashinkailepas; species Ashinkailepas kermadecensis. Next base: position 48,943 of record JAOTOM010004419.1, on the reverse strand, counting down.
CTACTGATGACGGTACCTGTTTCCGCCACATACACAACACGCTACTGATGACGGTATCGACCTCCACCACATACACAACACACTACTGATGACGGTACCTGTTTCCGCCACATACACAACACGCTACTGATGACGGTACCTGTTTCCGCCACATACACAACACACTACTGATGACGGTACCTGTTTCCGCCACATACACAATACGCTACTGGTGACGGTACCGACCTCCACCATATGCACAACACACTACTGATGACGGTACCTGTTTCTGCCACATACACAATACGCTACTGGTGACGGTACCGACCCCCGCCATATGCACAACACACTACTGGTGACGGTACCTGTTCCCGCCACATACACAATACGCTACTGGTGACGGTACCTGTTCCCGCCACATACACAATACGCTACTGGTGACGGTACCTGTTCCCGCCACATACACAATACGCTACTGGTGACGGTACCTGTTCCCGCCACATACACAACACGCTACTGATGACGGTATCGACCTCCACCACATACACAACACTACTGATGACGGTATCGACATCCACCACATGCACAACACACTACTGATGACGGTACCTGTTTCCGCCACATACACAACACGCTACTGATGACGGTACCTGTTTCCGCCACATACACAGCACACTACTGATGACGGTACCTGTTTCCGCCACATACACAACACGCTACTGGTGACGGTATCGACCTCCACCACATACACAACACACTACTGATGACGGTACCTGTTTCCGCCACATACACAACACGCTACTGATGACGGTATCGACATCCACCACATGCACAACACACTACTGATGACGGTACCTGTTTCCGCCACATACACAACACACTACTGATGACGGTACCTGTTTCCGCCACATACACAACACGCTACTGATGACGGTATCGACCTCCACCACATACACAACACTACTGATGACGGTAGCTGTTCCCGCCACATACACAACACGCTACTGATGACGGTATCGACATCCACCACATGCACAACACACTACTGATGACGGTACCTGTTTCCGCCACATACACAACACACTACTGATGACGGTACCTGTTTCCGCCACATACACAACACGCTACTGATGACGGTATCGACATCCACCATATGCACAACACACTACTGATGACGGTACCTGTTTCCGCCACATACACAATACGCTACTGGTGACGGTACCTGTTCCCGCCACATACACAATACGCTACTGGTGACGGTACCTGTTCCCGCCACATACACAACACGCTACTGGTGACGGTACCTGTTCCCGCCACATACACAATACGCTACTGGTGACGGTACCTGTTCCCGCCACATACACAACACGCTACTGATGACGGTATCGACCTCCACCACATACACAACACACTACTGATGACGGTATCGACCTCCACCACATACACAACACACTACTGATGACGGTACCTGTTCCCGCCACATACACAACACGCTACTGATGACGGTATCGACCCCCGCCATATACACAACACGTTATTGGTGACGGTACCGACTCCCAGCGACACAGAGTCTACCGAGTCCCACACAACACGTCATTGGTGACTGTACTGACTTCCACCGACAAAACGCCTACCGAGTCCCACACAACACGTCATTGGTGACTGTACTGACTTCCACCGACAAAACGCCTACCGGGTCCCACACAACACGTCATTGGTGACTGTACTGACTTCCACCGACAAAACGCCTACCGAGTCCCACACAACACGTCATTGGTGACTGTACCGACTCCCATCGACACAGCGCCTGCCCAGTCCCACACATAATATTGATAACCAGGTACCAGACTATTTTGTCTACCAGCTTCGCCAGTTCAGGTAAACTAATTGCGCACGTGCCGTAGGCGTGCTGCCATCCCACAGCTATTGGCATGGCACATTCACGATGTGTCCCCGGACGTGTCACCGTGTGTCGGGTCGGACCAGTGGTCCGGACGTGTCACCGTGTGTCGGGTTGGACCAGTGGTCCGGACGTGTCACCGTGTGTCGGGTTGGACCAGTGGTCCGGACGTGTCACCGTGTGTCGGGTTGGACCAGTGGTCGGACGTGTCACCGTGTGTCGGGTTGGACCAGTGGTCCGGACGTATCACCGTGTGTCGGGTTGGACCAGTGGTCCGGACGTGTCACCGTGTGTCGGGTTGGACCAGTGGTCCGGACGTGTCACCGTGTGTCGGGTTGGACCAGTGGTCCGGACGTGTCACCGTGTGTCGGGTTGGACCAGTGGTCCGGACGTGTCACCGTGTGTCGGGTTGGACCAGTGGTCCGGACGTGTCACCGAGCGTTGGGTCGGATCAGCGGTGTCCCGGACGTGTCACCGTGTGTCGTGTCGGACCAGTGGTCCGGACGTGTCACCGTGTGTCGGGTTGGACCAGTGGTCCGGACGTGTCACCGTGTGTCGGGTTGGACCAGTGGTCCGGACGTGTCACCGAGCGTTGGGTCGGACCAGTGGTCCGGACGTGTCACCGTGTGTCGGGTTGGACCAGTGGTCCGGACGTGTCACCGTGTGTCGGGTTGGACCAGTGGTCCGGACGTGTCACCGAGCGTTGGGTCGGATCAGCGGTGTCCCGGACGTGTCACCGTGTGTCGGGTTGGACCAGTGGTCCGGACGTGTCACCGAGCGTTGGGTCGGACCAGTGGTGTGCCGGACGTGTCACCGTGTGTTGTGTTGGACCAGTGGTCCGGGCGTTTTACCGTGCGTTGGGTCGGACCAGCGGTGTCCCGGACGTGCTGCTGTTCGCCGACGTACCTGTTTTTGTTGTCGTTCTCGGGGCGGCGAGCGGTCGTATAATCGGCCGCGTCTCGCTTCTTCACCACCGACTCGAACTCGCGGAAAAAGCAAGAGTCGGTAATTCGTGCCTCGATCGCTTGACACTGGAAACGTTGGCACGAAGTCAGGGCCGGTCGGGCACCGCGAGCCAGTCAGGCTCGGTCAAAGGTCAAAGGTTAAATATCTGTCGGGCGGCAAAGTCAGAGCGAGTTCGAGCACAGCAAGTCAGGGCGGGGCACCCTGAGCAAGGGTTGGTCAGGGTGGGCAACCTGTGCGGGGTGGAAACGAGCTACGTGTCGTCGGAACGAGCTAGTCAGCCAGGAAGCCGGCTATCTAGGGTTGGAAAACAAGCCCTGCTAGTCAATCGACCCATCAGGGATGGAGTCGAGACCATCGATCCGTCAGAAGAGAGTTGAGACCATCGATCCGTGAGTGGTTAGTTAGCTATTTGGGCTTTAGGGCGCATCGAATGCATTAGTCATGTAGCGCCCCTAACAATACTAGTAATTTATATGACGATACATCGCATTTTCTAGCAAAATCTACAGGGTTGTAAAGTAATGGTAAAGATACACTACGATACAACAGCATCGTTCAACCTGTTCCACTTGATGCATATAATACGGAGGGCATTTCGATGAGGTAGTCAAAAACTCGCCCCGATTGGACAATGCTAGAGTCTTCGCCTAAAACTTCACGGAGTGACATCGGTTGCATGAGTCCAAAGCGACGTCTACGTTCCTCGTCATGACCGGAGCAGGAGAACAGGATATGACGCACAGATAGGCGGGCGTGACATCTCGGGTAGCGTGGTATGCCAATACCACATAGCAAGTAAGAGTGAGTCACGTATGTATGCCCTATTCTCAAGCGGCATAGCGCTACTTCGTCTCGCCTATTCCCACGCGAGCATGAACTCCTTTTTCGAGGCGAAGCTTAATTACTATCAGCTTATTATTAGAAAGTGCATCCCAGGCAGCCTGCCATTTAGCATGCACAAACGTCGAGATAGTGTGAAAGTGGTTCCGGGAAGGGAGAGGTATGCATCGCGTGCGTGGAGCCTGCGATGCACGTTTTGCGAAAGTATCTAAGTTGTTCCCAGAGATGCCCACGTGACTTGGGATTCAACACAGCATCACTCTCACCTGTTCTGTGCACAGCGACAAGACGGTATAAGGCATCCAATAAAATGGGATTAGATGGGTCAAGTGTCCTCAGCGCCAAAAGGCTACTTAAGGAATTCGTAAAAATAATATGTAGTGGGTCCTCCGACACTTCAATGAGACACAGAGCTTTTAAAAGGGCAATAAGCCCGGAAGAATACGCAGACGCTTCTGCTGGAAGTGAGAAGTACCTTGTAACAGTACCGGTAACAAAAGCGCTTCCGGCACCGGCCTCCGTTCTGGATCCGTTTGTGCATGTAGCAGTAACTCCTGTTTAATACTCGATGTGCTCCATGTCAAGTGCTCGAAATACATGCAGAGTGGTATCGGCTTTCTTTGTGCCGGCGAGGGATATATCCACTTCAGGCGTAATTAGTTCTCAGGGAGGGATCGGCCTGCGCTCAGTTCGCCGAACACTTCGAAGTCGGACACCGCTCTCATGGAACGGTTGTTGCATTCGTACACCGTACGGGACGACACTCTCAGCTCGTTCGCCTGAGCACATCGCTAGCACGCAATTGGAAAATACATAGACATGGACTGGGTGACCCGGATGTTGCCGCAGTTTGCAGGCGTAACGCATTCCAAGCTGTTCGCGGCACAGACAAAGTGGGAGCTTGTGAGCCTCCGCCAGGTGACTAGCTGTTGGAGACGCGCGGAAAGCTCCAGTAATAATGCGAAGCGTCCATTGATGAACTGCGTCCAGGATGCAAAGAAGAAGAAGAACTTGGGTTCTTCTACGACGCATTCAACCACTAGGTCATATAGCGTCGCCAACCTCTCACCGATTGGCCGCGGGTGGACTCGGCAACGCTGTCGGTTGTGAGATTCGAACCCACAATATTGCGATCAAGATTCCGACGCTCTACCAACTGAGCTACTGCGACCGCGTCCGGAGTGCGTTTACTGGTTAAACAAGCTTCGCAGTACATAAACAAGTATAGTCAAGTCTTGCACGGACGAGCGATCGATATAGCATGAGCAGCGTTGCCCGATCTGCTCCATAAGACATACGAGCCACACATTTTAAGATATTCAGAGCTTTAACACAATTGTTTTTGAAACGTTTTAAGATGTCGGTAGGTCAAGCGTGAGTCAAATTGCACCGCCATAAACCCTACTACCGCTGTCAGTCGTTGTTGTTGTTGGGTCAGTTGTTGGGTGTCAGTTGTGTGTTGGTTGTTGGGTGTCAGTTGTGTGTTGGTTGTTGGGTCAGTTGTTGGGGCATTGTTGGGCGTCAGTTGTTGGGTGTCGGTTGTTGGCGTGGGCTGTTTACTGTTTGTTGGAAGCCCGATGTCAGTATGTCAGTGGTTGTGGTTCAGATGCTGTTGGGTTCTAATTGTTGGGAATCAGTTGTTGGGTGCTAGTTGTTGGGTGTCAGTTGGTGGGTGTCATTTGCTTGGTGCCGGCTGTTGGGTATCTGTTGTTGGGTGTCAGTTGTTGGGAGTCAGTTGTTGGGTGTCAGTTGTTGGGTGTCAGTTGTTGGGTGTCAGTTGTTGGGTATCAGTTGTTGGGTATTAGTTGTTGGGTGTAAGTGGTTGTGGTTCAGATGCTGTTGGGTGCTAATTGTTGGGAATCGATTGTTGGGTGCTAGTTGTTGGGTGTCAGTTGGTGGGTGTCATTTGTTTGGTGCCGGCTGTTGGGTATCTGTTGTTGGGTGTCAGTTGTTGGGAGTCAGTTATTGAGTGTCAGTTGTTGGGTGTCAGTTGTTGGGTGTCAGTTGTTGGGTGTCAGTTGTTGGGTGTCAGTTGTTGGGTGTCAGTTGTTGGGTGTCAGTTGTTGGGTGTCAGTTGTTGGGGTGTCAGTTGTTGGGTGTCAGTTGTTGGATATCAGTTGTTGGGTGTCAGTTGTTGGGTGTCAGTTGTTGAGTGTCAGTTGTTGAGTGTCAGTTGTTGGGTGTCGGTTGTTGGCTTGAGCTGTTTACTGTTAGTTGTTGGAAGCCCGATGTCAATATGTCAGTAGTTGTGGTTCAGATGCTGTTGGGAGTCAGTTGTTCGGTGCCAGTTGTTGGGTGTCAGCTGTTAGGTGTCAGTTGTTGGGTACTAGTTGTTGGACGCTAGTTGTTGGGTGTCAATTGTTGGGTGTCAATTATTGGGGTGTCAGTTGTTGGGGTGTCAGTTGTTGGGTGTCAGTTATTAGGGTGTCAGTTGTTGGGCGTTAGTTGCCGGTAACCCGTTGCCAGCATGTAAGTGGTTGGGGTTCAGGTGCTGAGACAGTCGATGGGAGTCAACTGCTGGGTGGCAGCTGGACTGCGGCAGCATGATATATTGTGGTGACCTGTCACCCACAGCAGGTACCGGCGGCACGGCTACATTCGCTGCTGATACCAACTGTATTGGCTGTACAGCAGCACTGCATGTACGATTCAACAAAACAACACAGAGATCAAAGGCAACCTCGGGGAGGCGCGCATTCAGGGACGTAACGTCGCGTGCGCCAGCAGAATTGGTACACTTTGCTTTTTTAAGCATACAAGCGCCCAGAGACGAAGTAGAATAAGGGGAAAGTTTCCTACGCCTCTAATTTGACATCCTGAATCTCCACTCGATGAAGAACGTAAAAATACTGGCCACGTACCGATCTGCTCACTTAGCACTGACGAGACGAAAAATGCGGGTACTTTTGTCTTGTTCTTAACGAGGAGGATCAATCGGTCTGTCCGACATCGCCATGGATGACCTATTACATGAGGACAGGTGCACGACAGTGCCAGTCACAGTGTCGCCGGAAATTCTTGTCGGAAGTTATTGTTAGCGAAATTTCTGGACGTTTTTTTATGTTTTAAGATTTTTCACGGATGCCTTTGAAACAGTCACAATTTCTAGGTGATTACTTACTACCCTGAAGCATTGCACGACAAATCGACCTATTAGTATCCAACTCAAACATTAATTTGTTTTAGTCACATGAACAATCTTGCTCAGGTAATAATCGTTCACATTTTGCGAAGGTTAGATCGATCCACCTCGCTTCCATCCCAAGCTGGCCCAGTAGTGAGGACCGGATATGGGGGTCAAGAAGAACCTTGGTGTTCTTTTCCGACGCATTCGACTGCCATGTCACGTAGCGCCGCCAACTTCTCACGCAGATTGGTTACCGGTAAATTCGGTAATCACGCCAGATGTGGGATTCGAACCCACGATCTTACAATCAAAATTCGAACGCTCTACCGACTAAGCTGCCGCGACCCTCGATATGGGGATCAAAGGGATAGTTTGACTCCCTATAACTTTGGAGGGTGGGGTTCATCTGACCACCTGCCTCCCCTCCCTCTCTAATCCGCCGCCCCTGCTCGAAGTTCCGTCCATGGGGTCAACCACCAGCAATGAGGCGATGCATCCTCTCACTAAAAAAATCAGTTTGCCTTGCATGAAGGGAATGGAGCCTTAACACTCGCACGTCCGGCGGTCCGCGCCAGCTTCGCATGTCCGGGGGGGGGGGCAGATGTCTGCCCCCCTAAGATCTCGAGAACTATGCTAGGTAGCGACAAACGGAAAACGGCTTTGGATAGCTGGTGACAAGCTCTATCGCAAGTATTTCGGTCATTTTCTCGCTCAGGTCAATATTTAGGTCGCTGGGTCATCATATGTCAAATTCGACCAGATCGGGTGGGACCCTCAGATATTGGCACATATCTCAGGACCTGTAACAGATAGAAACAAACTGCAAATGCTATTCGACAGCCCTTGAAATGTGCTATCGACATACGCTGTGTAATTTAAGGTCAGGTCAACAGATGGGTCACCGAAACAATGTCCTCAGGTCAAGGTCATGGGGTAGAGTAGGGAGGTCATGTAATATATCAATCGACACGTCTTGGTGATACAAGCACAATAACGGTGATTTCAGCCTTCTAGCTCAATGCATTGCGATATAATGCGCATAAATGTGCTAGTGATTTAAGGTGACCTCAGCTGACCTTGGTGGAGCCACTGAGCAAAAATGTCAGCGATAGCATTGCGAATAGCTTCCAACTACACGCCATAACGGTTGGAGGTCATTCCGAGAGCAAATATGTAACCAGGAAACATTTGTATATTTTTCCATAAGCCTATAATGGGTAACCCATGGCCACGACCTGACCTCAGGTCAACGCTACGAAAAAACCGTGACATACATATTATAGACCCTGATAAGATCATGACGTGATATAAGTTTGAAATCAATCGCCCAATTATTGTGGGAGTGATGCCACCTAGAACTCGGAGGGACGTTAGGACACTTCGCCTGACCTGGTGACCTGACTTGAGATGACCCAGGGGCAAAAATTTCTGAGGATATGCGAAAAAGACCACTGAGCAGCCATGCGAGGTTTGGCCTTGCTAACCCGATTAGTATGGCGGCAAAGTAGGAAAAACCGCAGGGGGGCGGATATCCGCCCCCCCCGGACGTGCGCGGGTTAAAGCCTAATGCTCGGCAGTGCGGTGCACCTGGTGGTCACACCACACATTTCCGACCGTTGGTGCCAACTGTAGCGGACATTTGGCGCTGAATCTACATTGCAAATATTGCAGAAATATACAGCAGTTTCCAGCGTTGAGTGGACCACTGAAGGAAAACCGTGCTTCGATGGCCATGGATAAGATGGCGCACCCGATGGTTGGTGACTGGTCGAGGGACCAGTCGCCGGGAGACTGGGCGCGGCTGGGGGACCAGTCGCCGGGAGACTGGGCACGGCCGAGGGACCAGTCGCCGGGAGACTAGGCACGGCCGAGGGACCAGTCGCCGGGAGACTAGGCACGGCCGAGGGACCAGTCGCTGGGAGACTGGGCACGGCCGAGGGACCAGTCGCCGGTAGACTAGGCACGGCCGAGGGACCAGTCGCCCGGAGACTAGGCACGGCCGAGGGACCAGTCGCCGGTAGACTAGGCACGGCCGAGGGACCAGTCGCCGGGAGACTAGGCACGGCCGAGGGACCAGTCGCCGGGAGACTAGGCACGGCCGAGGGACCAGTCGCCCGGAGACTAGGCACGGCCGAGGGACCAGTCGCCGGGAGACTAGGCACGGCCGAGGGACCAGTCGCTGGGAGACTGGGCACGGCCGAGGGACCAGTCGCCGGGAGACTGGGCGCGGCTGGGGGACCAGTCGCCGGGAGACTAGGCACGGCCGAGGGACCAGTCGCCGGGAGACTAGGCACGGCCGAGGGACCAGTCGCCGGGAGACTGGGCGCGGCTGGGGGACCAGTCGCCGGGAGACTAGGCACGGCCGAGGGACCAGTCGCCGGGAGACTAGGCACGGCCGAGGGACCAGTCGCCGGGAGACTGGGCGCGGCTGGGGGACCAGTCGCCGGGAGACTAGGCACGGCCGAGGGACCGGTCGCCCGGAGACCCACCGCCAGGGATCGGCGGCGGCCTGGGGCCCGGCTGCTAGGGGTCGGCCACAGCCGGTGGACCGGTCGCCGGAGTCGGCAACGGTCTGGAGGCCGGCTGCTATGGATCGGCAGCGGCCTGGGGCCCGGTTACAAGGAGTCGGCAGTGGTCTGGGGGCCGGATGCTGGGGTACCAGCCATGGAAGCGGCCAGCCCGGCTGGCCACTGTGACTCGTTGCAGATTGGATCTCGCGTATGCATGGTCACTGGCAGCAGCTGGTTAGACATAACGGTCCGCCAGCCCAGATCGTAGCAGGGGTCACCACATTCATCATATCACCATATTCATCACCCACCCCGGTTACCTAACAACGGACACAACTGGAGCCACGCCCCAGGCGATGGCCGTCTTACAAAACACACGGCGGAAGCCAAGCAGTGGACATGCACTCGGTGATAATGAGGCGTGAGGCGTTCTCACCTGGGAGGGAAGGCATATCCCGGTCCAGCATTGGCGCCGTTCACATGGCAAGCACCAATGTGAACAGTCAGTCTTGACGTGCAGCCAAGAAGGGCTGTGTCATCACGGACAACGTCATGTCAATGTGAAAGGTAGCCGTGAATGACTGTGTCATCACGACGACGTCATGATCAACGTGGAAGGGAGCCACGAAGGAATGTATCGTCACAGACGTCATGGTCAACGTGGAAGGGAGCTACGAAGGAAGGTATCGTCACGGACGTCATGGTCAATGTGAAAGGTAGCCGTGAATGGCCGTGTCGTCACAACGACGTCATGGTCAATGTCAAAGGCAGCCATGAAGGACTGTGTCGTTACTGATGACGTCATGGCCAATGTAGAAGGCAGCCATGAAGTTTTAATGGCAATGCTGCAATGTTCCAACAGAAAGGTCACTAAATTAAGGCAGATACAATCATTTGTATGTTGATCGCAGCCACTATTAGGATGCATAGGTTAGAAATTGGATTTGAAAGAATGACAACGACATAATTTATGTTTGCCAAACTGCGGGAATCCAATATACCTACATGCTGGAACACTGGACAACATGCGCCTAACATATATGCAACGCATAGACATCGTTTTCCATTGCTTCTAATATGCATTTCACGCGTTTAACGTTAACTTTAACCCAAAGAAGACAACAAAGGAGAGGAAGAAGTACGCGTGTCATCTGCCGTCTTAAAATGAAACTGATCAAAGTGAGACCTTCCTGATGTCAGCAACCACAGCTTCTACCCGAAACGTTGAGGGAAAAACCGAAAAGAAAGCATAATTTTGCAGAACGTTTGACACGGACACTGCTGTCGGTCCAGCACTCGCTCGCTGCTCCCGAGGAACGTGAAGCACTCACCCGCTGCTCCCGGGGAAGGTCCAGCACTCACCCGCTGCTCCCGAGGAAGGCCCAACACTCACCCGCTGCTCCCGAGGAAGGTCCAGCACTCACCCGCTGCTCCCGAGGAAGGTCCAGCACTCACCCGCTGCTCTCGAGGAAGGTGCAGCACTCACCCGCTGCTCCCGAGGAAGGTGCAGCATTCACCCGCTGCTCTCGAGGAAGGTGCAGCACTCACCCGCTGCTCCCGAGGAAGGCCCAACACTCACCCGCTGCTCCCGAGGAATGGCGGTCGACTCTCGCTTCACGACCGCCTCTGACGCGCAGCTGGAGCCGGAGCCGGAGCCGGAGCCGGTCGACGAGCGAGCCCGCGGAGGCTCCCGACTGCGCGTGAACGTCTCCTTCAGCTTGCGCAGCGTGTTGATTTTGTCGTGGTGCGGCGAGACGGTGACGGGAGAGTCGCCGCCGCCGCCGCCGCCCCAGCGGCCGCGGCGGCGCCTCTCCAGGGTGGCGGCACTGTCGGGAGCGACGGCGGCGGCCGGCTCCTGGCTCCGGTCGGGCCCCACCCGCTGCACGGCGGCCGGCGGGTGCGGCACGGCGGCGGCCGCCCAGCGCGGCGGCTGCGTCTTGGCGCCCGGTACCACCGTCGGCGTGACCACGCCCACCGAGTCCACCGCGTCCACCGCGCTCGCCACGTCCACCGCGTCCGTCACGTCCGTCTCGTCCGTCACGTCCGCCGCGTCCGTCACGTCAGTCACGTCAGTCACGTCCGCCACGTCCTCCGCGTCCGCCGCGCGCGCAGGGTCGGCCGGCCGGCCACGCTGCATCGAGTCGACGTTCTCGTAGATGGGCTCGTCCTGGTGCGCGGGCCCCACCGAGCTGACGCGCAGGTTTCCGCTGAGGAAGTGGCTGGGCGAGCCGGGTCCCTGCGGGTGGACGGCGGCCGCCGGCTGCAGGGAGCCGGAGCCGCCGCCGCCGGCAGGGGGCGCCGTCGGCGGCTCGGCCGGCTGACTGCGCGCGATGTCGGCCACCGGCGCCTGCTGCGTCACAAACTGCGCCGACACGGACGCCGGCACGCCCACCTGGTACACCCGGTCCAGCTCTTCGCAGCTGAACGCCTGCTGCCGACACAGACACGCAACACGTCAGAAACGGTGCACGCTGGCCGCCTGCCGGACACGTGGGATGCCTGCCCAACGGAACGGGCGAGCAGGGCGGGTAAGTCCGAACATATCTGACCATTTAGGCGAGGAAATTAACACGTGATTGAAAACAGACCTGGCCAATTTGGCGAGGAACTTAGCACATGGTTGGGAACAATCCTGGCCAATGGGGTGAGGAACTTAGCAAGTGGTTGGGAACAAACATGGTCAACGGAGCGAGGAACTTAGCACGTGGTTGGGAACAGACCTGGCCAATGGGGTAAGGATTTGACACGTGACTGGGAACGGACCTGGCTTTGGGGGCAGGGAATTTCACACGTGGTTGACAGCACACCTTGCTAATGGAGCGGGGAATCTGACACGTGGCTGGGAAAAGACATGGCTAATGGGGCGGAAAATTGGACACTGGCCTGGCCACTGCATTTTCGATTGGACGCATAGTAAACAATTCAAGCCACTTAAATAAGAAAACCGGATTAGAAACCAAGGACCGCTGTGGATGGAGAAAACCGCCTCGGGCTATGATATGGCGTGTTCACATGCTAGACAGCAATCACTTCATCACAGCCCGCCCACATCTGGCGCCAAATGGTGGCGGGGACCCACAAAGTCCCACGACACTGAATTATCTCCCGCTACCGAGTCGTCATCTGGCCTGTGGACAGGAAGAGAAAGTTCGCTACCTATCGCCCGGGCCACCAAATCGGTATCCCTGTCCAGTCCATTAAGTCAGGCAATGTCGCACGCGATCCAGCACACGGACAGCGCCAGTCAACAGGGACGACACGCCGTGAGTTAACACAGTGCCTGGCGGACGGAGGTCGTACTGGCACCCGGCGGGGACGAGCGGACAGTGTGCCCAGACATGTCCCGACAACTGCTCTGCCGTCAATGGAAGAGCTCCGGGTCAGCTGGCGCCGCAAATTGCGCTGTGGAAAGCAAAGCGTTCAAAGTGGTTCGAAGTGATAAAAACGACTGAAGCTCTGGACCTTTCGTGGAGCAGTAAACATGCATGTCGAAAGAGGAAAAATTAAAGAATGAAAAATAGTGTTCTGGTATTATTGCTTTGTGTGCTGGTTTATGAATATCGTAAGACATGTAATTACCCACACATATCATGTAGGTGCTAAATGATGAAACCTGGTAGATGCGCCTTAAAATCAAAGTAACCAACCAACCACACATATTATATATCACTTCACAGGTGAAAGTGTGGACATCAAACATACCACATGTCTGGTTGTGGGTACATATGATTATGTCATGCTATTTCTCAGTCCACAACTTATTTCCTTGAAACATTACACTCCATTGGTGGCGACGCGGGCTTCTGGTAGGGAAGCAAGGGGATGATGTTTTCTGCGTCCATTCTTTCAATGTGACACCCGTTGGGGTAATGCTACACGTATCGACGCTTGGTGGTGGTGGGGGAGGGGATGTCTGCTCCCTCCTCGGGAATACTACTGTCCAAATTTGGGACGCAATTCTGAGAGTACACGAATGCGCATTGAAATACGCATTTCAATGCGAAAACTTCATCAAGGTCGTGTTAACAAGGTTTCGTTTTCATGATTTAGTTTGCTTGACAGCAAATTAGGAATATTCTAGGTGGCGTTTGGTAGTATCATGCTTGCATATTATATTACATTCTGGATTAAAAGCAAGATTCGTAAAATATGACGTTTTGCCATGCCCTAATGGATAGCATAGCTCGGGGGCTCTTTGCGACCATTGCGTCAGGAACATGCCCGCGATGGCCCCGGAATGGTGTGAAAGGCGGAGCAGGTGCTCACGTGGGGGTGTCTTGCGACTAATGGCGCTAAACTAACGTCTTAGAGGTGCCGTTCTTCGACCGCCGCGTGCAGACGACCAGTGAGTACGGCGCCAACGTTCCGCCTCAGACTGGCCACAGTACTGAGAACGGCCATCACGTGGAGACGACCAATGAGTACATCTCCAACGGTCCGCCTCAGACTGGCCGCAGTACTGAGAACGGCCATCACGTGGAGACGACCAATGAGTATATCTCCAACGGTCCACCTCAGACTGGCCACAGTACTGAGAACGGCCATCACGTGGAGACGACCAATGAGTATATCTCCAACGGTCCGCCTCAGACTGGCCACAGTACTGAGAACGGCCATCACGTGGAGACGACCAATGAGTACATCTCCAACGGTCCGCCTCAGACTGGCCACAGTACTGAGAACGGCTATCATGTGGAGACGACCAGTGAGTACGGTGCCAACGGTCCGCCTCAGACTGGCCGCAGTACTGCGAACGGCCATCACGTGGAGACGACCAATGAGTACATCTCCAACGGTCGGCCTCACAGACTGGCCACAGTACTGAGAACAGCCATCACGTGCAGACGACCAGTGAGTACGGTGCCAACGGTCCGCCTCAGACTGGCCGCAGTACTGAGAACGGCCATCACGTGGAGACGACCAATGAGTACATCTCCAACGGTCCGCCTCAGACTGGCCACAGTACTGAGAACGGCCATCACGTGGAGACGACCAATGAGTATATCTCCAACGGTCCACCTCAGACTGGCCACAGTACTGAGAACGGCCATCACGTGGAGACGACCAATGAGTACATCTCCAACGGTCGGCCTCCGACTGGCCGCAGTACTGAGAACGGCCATCACGTGGAGACGACCAATGAGTACATCTCCAACGGTCGGCCTCAGACTGGCCACAGTACTGAGAACGGCCATCACGTGCAGACGACCAGTGAGTACGGTGCCAACGGTCCGCCTCAGACTGGCCGCAGTACTGAGATCGGCCATCACGTGGAGACGACCAATGAGTACATCTCCAACGGTCGGCCTCCGACTGGCCGCAGTACTGGGGACGGCCATCACGTGGAGACGACCAATGAGTACATCTTCAACGGTCGGCCTCCGACTGGCCGCAGTACTGAGAAAGGCCATCACGTGGAGACGACCAATGAGTACATCTCCAACGGTCGGCCTCCGACTGGCCGCAGTACTGAGATCGGCCATCACGTGGAGACGACCAATGAGTACATCTCCAACGGTCGGCCTCCGACTGGCCGCAGTACTGGGGACGGCCTCCGACTGGCCGCAGTACTGAGAACGGCCATCACGTGGAGACGACCAATGAGTACATCTCCAACGGTCCGCCTCACAGGTTGGCTGCAGTACTGAGAAAGGCCATCACGTGGAGACGACCAATGAGTACATCTCCAACGGTCGGCCTCCGACTGGCCGCAGTACTGGCCGCAGTACTGGCGGCAGTACTGAGAACGGCCATCACGTGGAGACGACCAATGAGTACATCTCCAACGGTCGGCCTCCGACTGGCCGCAGTACTGGCGGCAGTACTGGGGACGGCCATCACGTGGAGACGACCAATGGTCGGCCTCCGACTGGCCGCAGTACTGGCCGCAGTACTGGCCGCAGTACTGGGGACGGCCATCACGTGGAGACGACCAACGGTCGGCCTCCGACTGGCCGCAGTACTGGCCGCAGTACTGGCCGCAGTACTGGCCGCAGTACTGGGGACGGCCATCACGTGGAGACGACCAACGGTCGGCCTCCGACTGGCCGCAGTACTGGCCGCAGTACTGGGGACGTGTACGTGTCAAACTTTGACTCCTGAGCGCCAATCGCCGCCTGTGAAGTACAGATGTTTCGCCTCCTCGTGTGGACTGCGTTATTGACGGACGTCTGCTCCTGGTGTGGACTGTGCTATTCACGGACGTCTGCTCCTGGTGTGGACTGTGCTATTGACGGACGTCTGCTCCTCGTGTGGACTGTGCTATTCACGGACGTCTGCTCCTGGTGTGGACTGTGCTATTGACGGACGTCTGCTCCTAATGTGGAGCGTGCTATTTACTGATGACTGCTCCTGGTGTGCACTGTGCTATTCACGGACGTCTGCTCCTGGTGTGGACTGCGCTATTGACGGACGTCTGCTCCTCGTGTGGACTGTGCTATTCACGGACGTCTGCTCCTAATGTGGAGCGTGCTATTTACTGATGACTGCTCCTGGTGTGCACGGTGCTATTCACGGACGTCTGCTCCTGGTGTGGACTGTGCTATTGACGGACGTCTGCTCCTAATGTGGAGCGTGCTATTTACTGATGACTGCTCCTGGTGTGCACTGTGCTATTTACTGATGACTGCTCCTGGTGTGGACTGTGCTATTGACGGACGTCTGCTCCTGGTGCGCACTGTGCTATTCACGGACGTCTGCTCCTAATGTGGAGCGTGCTATTTACTGATGACTGCTCCTGGTGTGCACGGTGCTATTCACGGACGTCTGCTCCTGGTGTGGACTGCGCTATTGACGGACGTCTGCTCCTAATGTGGAGCGTGCTATTTACTGATGACTGCTCCTGGTGTGCACTGTGTTATTCGCGGACGTCTGCTCCTGGTGTCGACCGTGATATCCACGGACGTCGTTTACTGCGCACGCCTGGTATTATGACCGGGAGCATCAGGAGCCCAGCTCGGCATGTACGGTCCGTGTGTCACCACCCGCCCACCATGTTGGCGGCCGTCTGCCACACGCTTAGTGCGTGTCACTACCGCCAAATTGACGTCGCGCACTTTGTGTTCGCACTGCGAACACACCAACTTGTGCGTCGTTGTCTGGCCATGCTGGCCGCCGGGTGGCTGGCTGAGGCGCGGACCAAACACGGCGCACTCGTGCCGCGCCCATGCCTCGGGACACGCTGCTCCCATTCAGCGAGTATGTGGTGACACAGCGGGCTGTGCGCACGTACTGCACGTAGCTGTGCCACAGCTGCTGCTGTAGCACCAGGTGCTCGCACCAAGTAAACGCGGTAATGATTGTGTCTGTGCAACCGAGTCGTACCACACAACACGCATGGGTCAGAATATTGTGCTAATCCATAATCAGCGTGCTATTCTGGTATGTTGGCACACGGCCTTGGCACGAAGTGGTTCCGGTGAAAATTCGCCTTTTCTGACCATTCCAGACTAGTGAAACGTGCATGTTGCAAGGCGCGGACTGAGAGCGTTCTTACTACGCTGTTCAGTGTTTGCACGCCATTTCGTGCTTTCGTTGTGTGTACTGTGTTTAGTATGTTCCGTGTGTGTGTGTGTCTGTGACAGTTCAGTGGCAGAGATCGGTCTGCGTGTGGACTGTGTTTAGTATGTTCAGTGTGTGTGTCTGTGACAGTTCAATGGCAGAGACCGGTCTGGGTGTGGACTGCGTTTAGTATGTTCAGTGTGTCTGTGACAGTTCAGCGGCAGAGGCCGGTCTGGGTGTGGACTCCTGAACCCGGCCATATCGCCCCGCGCGGGTGGGTCCTGTATCACCCCACCATATCGCCATATCGCCATACAACCCGGTCATATCGCCCCACCAACCCAGCCTACACCCACTACCGGCAGCGGGTGTGCGGGTGGGTGGGTGGACCCCCACCAACCCAGCCTACACCCACTACCGGCAGCGGGTGTGCGGGTGGGTGGGTTGACCACCGCCCCTCCCCCCCTCAGCCCATACCCACCGCCGACCACGGGCGTGCGTGTCCCACCGATCAGCGTTCCATCGCGTCGCACACGCGCACGTGACCTGAGTCACTAGGTCAATCGAAACCAGAGCCGCCGGCCATAGCCACGTCAGCACCCGGCACACGGCGGCCCCGACCGGCGTCGACAAACAATGTCACGAGAATATGGCTGTTGTGACTGTAGAGTGAAGGTCCGACGAGTGTGTGCTGCGGCGGCAGAAGCGACTCTCGCCTGCGGGACTGGGGACGTGTAACACCTGACCGGCTGGGGACGTGTAACACCTGACCGGCTGGGGACGTGTAACACCTGACCGGCTGGGGACGTGTAACACCTGACCAGCTGGGGACGTGAACACCTAGGCTGACGTGTAACACCTGACCAGCTGGGGACGTGTAACACCTGACCGGCTGGGGACGCTGGGGGGGGACGTGTAACACCTGACCAGCTGGACGTGTAACACCTGACCGGCTGGGGACGTGTAACACCTGACCGGCTGGGGACGTGTAACACCTGCCCGGCTGGGGACGTGTAACACCTGACCGGCTGGGGACGTGTAACACCTGACCGGCTGGGATGTACATCACCTGACCGGCTGGGGACGTATAACACCTGACCGGCTGGGGACGTGTAACACTTGACCGGCCGGGGACGTGTAACACCTGACCGGCTGGGGACGTGTAACACCTGACCAGCTGGGGACGAATAACACCTGACCAGCTGGGGACGTGCAACACCTGACCGGCTGGGATGTACATCACCTGACCGGCTGGGGACGTGCTGGTCCTGACCGGTTGGCGGCCCAAGGCTGTCCAGCGTTTGCAGTCGCACATGCACTGTAGCCACTGCCGGCCGACAGATAGATGTCATTTGGTGCCGCTGCGTCGGTCTGGTTTGTCTACGTGTGTGGAGGGAATCTCATGCCCTATCAGCCGCACAGTGGTGCCGTTATCGATCGCGGGCCTATCTCTGACTCACCGACTCAGGGCGGACTCAGTGTGCAGGCATGTGCGACCACTGCGGCTGGCACGAGTCACCTGCATTCCGCAGTGCTGTCGATGCGCCTGATGCAACTTCCAAACGGAACTCGGCCGGGAAGTGGGGGGGGAGGACACACGCAACAGCTCCTTTGTGGTAGGTGTTGCATTAAGGCAGCGCATAGGGCGCTCAATGGCCCCGCAGTCGACGAACCCGAGAACACAGAGGTAACCAAGCTAACTGATGGTGATCACAATGACCGTTGGCAAACTAAGGGCATTCTTTTCCTCCATATAGTCCCGTACTTGCCATGGTGACACCGGTGTCACGTATACCCAGAAGGTATGTCCTCAACCACCGGGCTTATTAGCGCAGAGTAAACGGAATCTCTGCAAGCGAACTGAATTGCTTATCCGTTTCAATTCCCCCAGACCCGGGGACGTTAAGGATCGGTTGATTATATATCCTGTCATATCAAATCGTATCATATCATGTTATCATACCATATCAAACCATATCATGTATCATAAAGCATATCGGATGTGTGCTGTGTACACACGGGAGTAATCTGGCTCGGATTTTAACTACCGGCACAGGGCACATTAAAGGTGTCGACGAGCTGGGTTAGGAACCAATGAGGAGTCGGGACGTACAGTGCAGTGAGGGCAAGGCCGGGCGATACAGTACTCCTGTACTGCACACGGGATTGAACATCATACCGTGGTAACCCGAGAACTCTCTTGGTGGTAACTCTCTTTACAACAGCTGGCAACATGCATGCCGTGCCAGTATGGGTTATCAACAACCTTCGCAGACCTTACGGAATAGGACATTTTAGAATGTCACGGCAGGCCACTGAGCTGTGACGTCATAAGTAGGAACATGTTAAACTATTTGTCGCCGAGCTCGCGAATTATTGGCAATTTACCTCACCTATGACTCCCCATGGCCAATTGTGGGTGCGCCAATGTATGGAAGCAGGGAGCACATATCCGGTATGTCATGACAGACGCTCTGGCGACAGGGGTGCCTTTGGTGACAGACGCTCTGGTGGCAGGGGTGCCTTTGGTGACAGGCACTCTGGCGACAGGGGTGCCTTTGGTGACAGACGCTCTGGCGACAGGGGTGCCTTTGGTGACAGACACTCTGGTGACAGACGCTCTGGTGACAAGGGCGCCTGTGGTGACAGACGCTCTGGTGACAAGGGCGCCTGTGGTGACAGACGCTCTGGCGACAAGGGCACCTTTGACGACATGGGTGCCATTGGTGACCTAGGGAACCTGACAAGAGTGCCTATTGCTGCTGGGGTGCTCTGTCACATGAGCACGTCGCGCCTTTGGTGAATAGGTACCTTTAGTGACAGGGACATGCCCGGATCAAGACTCCCTTGGAACCGGAAAAGGCGATTTTGATTGGTGAAATGCTGTCTAGTGTGGTTTAGGGGCGCATCGAGAGGTGCATCGACTGCAGTGGTCATGCAGCGTTTTAACGCTGTTGGCCCTCTTGGTTCAGCGTATGTGGCTCTTGGTTAAAGATCCCGACGGTGGGGAGCAGGGGCAGATCACCTTCCCGTAACGCCAAATAGATTCAGTTCTTCACTGTCTTGTGTCACTGGAACACCGCAATAGTGTCACTGAAACACCGCAGTGTCACTGAAACACCGCAGTGTCACTGGAACACCGCAGTACTGTCACTGGAACACCGCAGTAGCGTCACTGGAGCACCGCAGTGTCACTGGAGTCCCGCAGTAGACGGCAGTAGACGACCTCGACCAGGTTCTCGTAGGTGCGGTGCGGCTCTCACCTGGCAGTAGACGACCGTGTCGGCCAGGTTCTCGTAGGTGCGGTGCGTGTTACGAGCGAGGGCCGACGCCAAGCCGTGCTGATTGAGTCGGTTGTTGCGTGACACCAGGTCGGGACTGGAACGGCTCACCTGGCGACACAGACAAACCCGCCCTCAGCCCTGGAACGGCTCACCTGGCAACACAGACAAACCCGCCCTCAGCCCTGGAACGGCTCACCTGGCAACACAGACAAACCCGCCCTCAGCCCTGGAACGGCTCACCTGGCAACACAGACAAACCCGCCCTCAGCCCTGGAACGGCTCACCTGGCGAACACAGACAAACCCGCCCTCAGACCTGGAACGGCTCACCTGGCAACACAGGCAAACCCGCCCTCAGCCCTGGAATGGCTCACCTGGCAACACAGACAAACCCGCCCTCAGCCCTGGAACGGCTCACCTGGCAACACAGACAAACCCGCCCTCAGCCCTGGAACGGCTCACCTGGCAACACAGACAAACCCGCCCTCAGACCTGGAACGGCTCACCTGGCAACACAGGCAAACCCGCCCTCAGCCCTGGAATGGCTCACCTGGCAACACAGACAAACCCGCCCTCAGCCCTGGAACGGCTCACCTGGCAACACAGACAAACCCGCCCTCAGCCCTGGAACGGCTCACCTGGCAACACAGACAAACCCGCCCTCAGCCCTGGAACGGCTCACCTGGCAACACAGACAAACGCGCCCTCAGCCCACCGGGAGTGGACTTTCCTCTTCAGATCTGAGTCCGGAGAGAATATTCTTTGCTAGCTGGTTGTTGAAAGGTACACATTTTCCGCTATTGGAACCTACTTATTCTATATTCCTACGTGATCGAATTGTAATAACTGATGTTTTATAGTGAGAACTGTATTTGTACACCAGAGATGGGATATTCCCATGCATTTGGTTGGGCCTGAGCCTCACCATCTTTGCCTTGGCCACACAAACTTCTTGCCTCGCTTAAAATGGACCCCTATGACGGGGGCCCCAACGACGAAACTGGTGCACTAATTGCCTCCGTGCAATGAATCCCCATCAACAATTTTCGAACTTCTCCACCCATGACTCAGGCCACGACATAAGATGGGTTCCATAGATTAACAAGCATACCCTGCCCGGTTGGTTATTATTCCTATCAAAGTGAGCGGTTGGGCTTGTCACCAGTATTTACTTAATTCTGCCGGTCATATAGATGCCCGGAATTTCAGTCTGGATCAGCAATGGGTCAAATTTAGCACACGCAGTACCTACGCATGACATGTGACATACATCGCATAACACATGAAGTATGAAGTATCCAGTGTACATTTATCCGGGTGCAAAAAAAATGCGATGGCCGGTCTTTGTTTCCAGCATCGCAGCCAGCCACAGCCCGCTCTGAGGTCCCCTGCCACAGCTCCAGCGGACAACTGACGCTACACCGACAGGAGCACGGCATACCGTCTGTGCCTTCACTAAGGGTCAGATGTCTGAGGAGGTCCTCTGCCACAGGTCTAGCGAACAACTGACGTTAAATCGACAGGAGTCGCTACTCACCAAACCCAGGTGTGTGCCTTTGCACAATAGTCTGCAAAAGGTGCCCTCCTCATGCACCCAAAGTGCCACTGCAGGGTTTGATGTGCCGCTTTGCCCGAGTGCCCCCAGTGATTAGTCGAGAACAAATACACTGCGGCACGCACGCACGCACGCACGCACGCACGCACGCACGCACGCACGCACGCACGCACGCACGCACGCACGCACGCACGCACGCACGCACGCACGCACGCACGCACGCACAGGGTGTCAAGCCAGTTATCGTTTCGGCCTGTACACGCGTTGGTAACATCCCAGTCACCACATAGGGCGTCACGCCGGCAGAAGATGACGCTGGTGGGAATATGTGCAATTTGTTGGCGCAGCTTTGACAAAAGAATACTTTAGATACCGCTACAGGAACCAAAGCAAGTACCCCAAACCAGGCCCGGATCCATGAATTTGTTATGGGGCGAACCGAAGGAGGGCAACCCCAGTGTGTGTGTGTGGGGGGGGGGGATCCCAGAGGGGTAGGGGCGGCATCTCGACGGGGCAGCAGAATTTTGGTCCAAAGGGCGGCACCTTGAGTTTGGCCAAATAGGTTGAGCGGGGACGGGGGCGGGCCGCTGGGATCTTGCTTGGCAGAACAGAAACTTTAGTCTCTTTCCCTGGTTTTGTTTCATCTCGCCTGCATTATCACAAGCAAATCTTGGTACGGCCAGGTCAGGAAATATGGCAATGAGAAATACGGTTCCCGAAACACAAAATAAAAATAAAACCATACTCAAATATAATCGGCCAAAATATATGGCGTCCAATGGCGGACAGATGGGCCCGGCCCGGTGTTGACAGAGACACCGCCGGCGGCACCGATAGCACGTCTGATAGCGCAGATCCAGCACGCCACAGGCAAGTGAAAGTGGCTGTGGCGACCGACTGATAAGTCACAGGCAGTGTCAGACGGTACCGGGCGCAGTACCAGACAGAACCGGACAATACCGGACATTATGGAACAAAAACAGTGGACGACTAAGCTTTCTGAGCACTGGAGATGTTGACATAAGCAGTGTTTTTTTTCTGTCTGTGTTTTCTGGAAGTACTGCATCCCACCCTCTCCCATCCCTCCTTTCAGTGAATGAAGGAAAGCCTGGCACTCAGTGGTGGCAGTCTGGACCGTGTTGCAGCGCAGCAAATATAGCTCCACTCACAGATCGAGTAGGGGCAGGGGCAGGGGGTGGAGGCACATGTGTCATCTTGACCATGTCACGAATCGGCACAGCAGAACCTAAGACTTATATGTAACCAAATACCACCCTGTGTCACCTTCCCAAACACTTTCCCACTTTTCGTTTCGGAAAGTTTGCTTTGATGCACTTCTTGTGTGCCGGCACCGACGGTCCGGTTCGGATTTTGTGTTTGATTTTGAGCACAATCGCAACAGGCGGCTGTGCGTCCGCCGGCGCCGTCTGCTCGGCCGCCGGACGGGCTCCGCTCCGCCGGTGCCGAGTCGTGCGGCTGGCGACGCCAGTGTGCGACTCTGCGGGGCGGCGACGGGCTGCCCTCGCGCCGACGTCACCCAACACGGCACCTGTGTGCCCTTCCAGCCGCGGCTCGTACGGCCGCGTCAGTGTCGGTGCGGTTACCCTGAGGGACGAGCTGAGCGGCGGCGTCGGTAGGTCCGGCTCCTGACCGTGGTACTCGCGGCTCTCCATCGCACTGTCGGCCACCATCGCGCCGGGCCGGTACACGCACACGCCGACCACACACACACACACACACACAGGACGGCCGGTGGCCGATGACTGAGACTGGGCGCGCACCTGACCGCCGCAGACACCGGTGGTCGCCGCCGCCGCCGGTGACGTCACGGCACGCCCGGCTGGTGACGTCACCAGCCGGGCGGGAACGCCGCCGCGCTCAGAGGAAGCTGCGTAGCGGCACATAGCGCTGGTGGCAGCCATCTAAACGTTGCCGGCCAGCCATGCGCCACAGACAGCTGCCCCCTCCCCACCCCAGCATCGGCCGCATAAGGAAACGTCTGCAGACCGGCTGGGAAATCTAGGGGCTTGTGGGACGTGGTGGCGGTCCTTGGAGCCGAGGATCGGCCTGGCCGCGCCACTGCGGTAATAGCCGGGCAGGCAGCTTGGCGGTGGGTCTTTAGAGCCGAGGACCGGCCTGACTGCGCCACTGCAACAATAGCCGGGTACCCAGCTTGACAGCGGCGTCAGACCGATGAAATCAGAACCGCCAGATGCTTTGCATGTCCGTTACCCGGGTCTCGACTTCGAGCTGCCCAAATAAAACTAAATCAGCCAGGGATGAAGTTTATTTCAGTCAGTTTCGCCCACGCTTGGCCGGCGACTGGGGCTCCACAGTGCATCGGCCCGCCAGGGTACGGCTACACTGGCCACGGGCCTATAATGGGCGGCAACCGGGGCTTCACAGTAAATCGGCCCGCCAGGGTACGGCTACACTGGCCACGGGCCTATAATGGGCGGCGACTGGGCCTTCACGATACATCGGCCCGCCAGGGTACGGCTACATGGCCACGGGTCTATAGTGGGCGGCGACTGGGGCTTCACAGTACATCGGCCCGCCAGGGTACGGCTACACTGGCCACAGGCCTATAATGGGCGGCGACTGGGGCTTCACGGTACATCGGCCCGCCATGGTACGGCTACACTGGCCACGGGTCTATAGTGGGCGGCGACTGGGGCTTCACGGTACATCGGCCCGCCAGGGTACGGCTACACTGGCCACGAAACGAAGAGGCCCAACGCAACGCCACGGGAAGCACGGGCAAACAGGCCCGCCACGGCAACGCCACGGGAAGGGGCACGGGAAGCAGGCCGCCAGCCACGGCCACGGCAGGCGGACAGACAGGCCCCCAGGACGGCAACGGCCACGGGAAGGCGGGAAGCAGCCCGCCAGTACACTGCACGGGTCTAAGTGGCCGGCGACGGGCTTCAAGTACATCGCCCGCCATGGTACGGCAACGGCCACGGGCCTAAATGGGCGGCAACGCTACAGACATGGCCGCCATGGTACGGCTACACTGGCCACGGGTCTATAGTGGGCGGCGACTGGGGCTTCACAGTACATCGGCCCGCCAGGGTACGGCTACACTGGCCACGGGTCTATAGTGGCCGGCGACTGGGGCTTCACAGTACATCGGCCCGCCAGGGTACGGCACACGGCCACGGCCCTAGTGGGCGGCACTGGGGCTTCACGGTACATCGGCCCGCCAGGGTACGGCTAGACTGGCCACGAGGCCGGCTTATAGAGGGTGGCGACATGAGGCGAAACGGTGCCGAGAAGGCCCGCAGCATCTCCAGACTTGGCCGTCCGATGGGCCGCTCTGGGACGACCAGTCAGCGCCAGATCAGGTCAGGACAGGCCGGTGCATCGCCCAATCTGACCCGACCTGCACTACCGCTGACCTGCAGCATTCGGACGCCACAAGTGGCCGGCCTCTCAAACATCACGCCTTTCAAGATGGGTGGGACGGGGACTCTCTCCATTATGGTTCACGGGTCAGGTTTCGTGTTGAGCCTTGGCGGGGACTCTTCGTTATAGTTCACGGGTCAGGTTTCATGTCGAACCTTAGTGGGACTATTCATTGTGGTTCACGAATCAGGTTTCATGTTGAGCCTTGGTGGGACCTTCATTATGGTTCCCGGGCCAGGTTTCATGCCGAGCCTTGGTGGGACTCTTCATTATGGTTCACGGGTTAGGTTTCATGTCGAGCCTTGGTGGGATTCTTCATCATCAAGAAGCTTTACTGTGGATATGTCAGGCCACATTTGGAATACTGTGTCCAAGCTTGGCCCCCTAGTTATGAAAAAGATTGTTGGCTTTTAGAGAGAGTACAAAAGAGGGCAACAAAAATGGTTAATGGTATAAGCAACCTGGCATATGAGGAAAGATTGAAGAAATTTAACATGTTTTCACTTAGATATAGAAGGCTGAGAGATCTCATCGAGGTCTTTAAATTTGTTCATGGTCAAGAACAGGGATATCTCGGGGAAATGTTTGAATTTAACAGAAATGATGCAATTAGAGGTCATCAATTCAACATTAAAGTTAATCACAGCAGGACAAGGTTAAGATAGTCTTTCTTCACCAGCAGGATAGTAGAACATTGGAACCAGCTGCCAGAAACCATTGTCAGTAGCAGCACACCGAATATCTTTAAAAACAGCATAGACACTCATTATAAAAATGAGGGCTTGCTTTTCGGTATTCAAGGGAGGCTGATCGACGGATTTCGTGGGCAACTGGTTCAGTGTCCAGAGTGCGATCAAGAAGGGCACTTGTAGCTCATAGTTGCACTGCTCTTTTATGTCTTTATGTCCTTATTATGGTTCCCAGGTGGGGTTTCATGTCGAAACTTAGTGGGACTCTTCATTATGGTTCACGGGTTAGGTTTCATGTCGAGCCTTGGAGGAACTCTTCATTATGGTTCACGGGTTAGGTTTCATGTCGAGCCTTGGTGGAACTCTTCATTATGGTTCACGGGTCAGGTTTCATGTCGAGCCATGGTGGGACTCTTCATTATGGTTCACGGGTCAGGTTTCATGTCGAGCAATGGCGATGCTTATGCACTATCAATAGCGCACCAACTAAGTACGTAATACAGGGACGGATCCAAGGGGGTTCGTAGAAGTGGGCGGCCGTTTCCCATCTCTTGAAACCCGAAAGGTGCCCCCGTGGAGATCCGGTGCCCCTCCAGGATGCTCGAGTGCATCATGGATTGTATTTTTCATCCAAGGCGCGCCTCCGAGTAGAATAGTTGCCCCTACAGAAACTTGAGTGCACACCTTTTGAGCCTGTTGTGATCAGTGGCATTACGCCTATGTGAAAATTACGTCCACTGGCTAAATTTAAACCTCTCAGTGATGTAATGTACCATCATGAAATATATTCCGCGGTGAGCCTAAATTGATGCATGAAATGAACGAAATAACAAAACAAAGTGTGTTAAGCAGAACCTATAATTTGACCTTCATGCAACTTAATTGCAGGGCGAGGGGAGCAACGTCAGTATCGAATCATGAGATCCACATGCGTTGGCGGAGAACACCACCACAGGTTCCCATGTCAAAGCTGGAAGACATTTAGCGGCGAAGTCAATACCGGGAGCGGGTCGGGAAGAGGAGATGAGACTACACAACAACCACTCCAAAAGCGTCTTCCAAAAAACGAAACTCCTACCTTCCTGATCGCGCCCTGGTGTTGGATGGCGGTAGCATGTTCAGATGTGCTGTGTTGTGTTGTGTGGTAATTAGGCTACATCCTCCTGAAGCTATGGCGCTGAATTACAACTCCATGGAAATGTTCGTGCCGGTCAGTTCAATAGTGAACGGAATGACCTAAATCGCCAAGGTCTCACGGACCAAATTCCACAGATCCGCCCAAGCGTTGAAGTGTGGCATTAGACATCAGACAACTGACTGTGTTACACCAAATACCACCACCACCACCCGCCACTGACCCTGACCCAGCCATGGCGACCACCACCACCACCCGCCACTGACCCTGACCCAG
This sequence comes from Ashinkailepas kermadecensis, assembly GCA_034440615.1. NCBI lineage: Eukaryota > Metazoa > Arthropoda > Thecostraca > Neolepadidae > Ashinkailepas > Ashinkailepas kermadecensis. The sequence goes on along the minus strand of JAOTOM010004419.1, from coordinate 21,775 downwards.
CCATGGCGACCACCGCCACCACCCGCCACTGACCCTGACCGACAACTACTGTGTTACACCAAAACCACCACCACCACCCCCACTGACCCTGACCCAACCATGGCGACCACCACCACCATCCGCCACTGACCCAGACCCAACCATGGCGACCACCACCACCACCCGCCACTAACCCTGACCCAGCCATGGCGACCACCGCCACCACCCGCCACTGACCCTGACCCAGCCATGGCGACCACCACCATCATCCGCCACTGACCCTGACCAAACCATGGCGACCACCACCACCATCCGCCACTGACCCTGACCAAACCATGGCGACCACCACCACCATCCGCCACTGACCCTGACCCAACCATGGCGACCACCACCACCATCCGCCACTGACCCAGACCCAACCATGGCGACCACCACCACCACCCGCCACTAACCCTGACCCAGCCATGGCGACCACCGCCACCACCCGCCACTGACCCTGACCCAGCCATGGCGACCACCACCACCATCCGCCACTGACCCTGACCCAACCATGGCGACCACCACCACCACCCGCCACTGACCCTGACCCAGCCATGGCGACCACCACCACCACCCGCCACTGACCCTGACCCAGCCATGGCGACCACCACCACCATCCGCCACTGATCCTGACCCAACCATGGCGACCACCACCACCACCCGCCACTGACCCTGACCCAGCCATGGCGACCACCACCACCACCCGCCACTGACCCTGACCCAGCCATGGCGACCACCACCACCATCCGCCACTGATCCTGACCCAACCATGGCGACCACCACCACCATCCGCCACTGACCCTGACCCAACCATGGCGACCACCACCACCATCCGCCACTGACCTGACCCAACCATGGCGACCACCACCACCACCCGCCACTGATCCTGACCCAGCCATGGCGACCACCACCATCATCCGCCACTGACCCTGACCAAACCATGGCGACCACCACCACCATCCGCCACTGACCCTGACCCAACCATGGCGACCACCACCACCACCCGCCACTGACCCTGACCCAGCCATGGCGACCACCACCACCATCCGCCACTGACCCTGACCCAACCATGGCGACCACCACCACCATCCGCCACTGACCCTGACCAAACCATGGCGACCACCACCACCACCCGCCACTGACCCTGACCCAGCCATGGCGACCACCACCACCACCCGCCACTGACCCTGACCCAGCCATGGCGACCACCACCACCACCCGCCACTGACCCTGACCAAACCATGGCGACCACCACCACCATCCGCCACTGACCCTGACCCAACCATGGCGACCACCACCACCACCCGCCACTGACCCTGACCCAACCATGGCGACCACCACCACCACCACCACCCGCCACTGACCCTGACCCAGCCATGGCGACCACCACCACCACCCGCCACTGACCCTGACCCAACCATGGCGACCACCACCACCACCCGCCACTGATCCTGACCCAGCCATGGCGACCACCACCATCATCCGCCACTGACCCTGACCAAACCATGGCGACCACCACCACCATCCGCCACTGACCCTGACCCAACCATGGCGACCACCACCACCACCCGCCACTGACCCTGACCCAGTCATGGCGACCACCACCATCATCCGCCACTGACCCTGACCAAACCATGGCGACCACCACCACCATCCGCCACTGACCCTGACCCAACCATGGCGACCACCACCACCACCCGCCACTGACCCTGACCCAGTCATGGCGACCACCACCATCATCCGCCACTGACCCGACC
>JAOTOM010004419.1:0-17500 GCA_034440615.1 Ashinkailepas kermadecensis | reverse complement strand
CTCAAAATCCAGCAGATCAAACCGTACATCTAACCCTGACTCAGACTGGCACACTCTCCCAGGACATGGGTACCTGGACCGAGATCATGGCGGTCTCTAAGAGCAAACGCACCTAGATTGGGAGTCTCTCGGGACAGGATCTCGTACATAGACGAGGTAGTCTCCCGGGGGTCCCGCTACTGGGATAGCCTTTCAGGGCAGGGGTGTCCAGACTGGGGGGGGGGGGTCTATCCGAAGCGGCATGCTCAGACTGAGTCAGCTTCTCAGAGACCGATACAGTTTTTCACAGGCTTTCACAGGCAGTGGCAGTCTCGGAGCCCTTCCCAGGCTCTCCGAGATGAAGCTGGATTGAAAGCTTGAGATCCCGGATTTGGAGCGCATAGGGCCAAAGCATTTCGAAATTATAATTTCAAACTTGCTTCCGCATTCCGAACTCCATCCTGTATTCCAGACACCATGGTACGCAACTTTGGAGTCAAAGTACTCACATAATTATAAAATAACAGGCGGAAGAACATAGAGAATAAACATCAGATGTAGCCCTAATTGTCTTCTGTAACTTCCTAGTGCAGAATTACTGCACACAAAAGGTGGACTTAAGGCATATTTGGACATTTGTATCTCAGAGCAATAAGCCTTGAACTAATTGCTTGTCAAACAATACTATTCAACCCACCACTGAAAAATGGAAACCTGAAAAGTCCCTCAATCCTCTCGGAGGTCGTACAGTCTCTCGGAGGTCGATAATGTCTTTAGGAGAGCAATGCAGTCTTTAGGAGATCGATACAGTCATTGGGAGGTCGATGCAGTCTCTCGAAGGTCGATACAGTCTCTCAGAGGTGCACACAGTCTCTCGGAGGTAGATACGGACTGCCGGTGGCGGCGGCGCGCCCAGCGGCCGGCGAGTCTGCCAAGGCCGTCGATGCGTCCACCCATATTGCCCAGTCACGACTGGTGCCGCTGCTGCCAGTGTAGCCAGACGGCCCACCCTGGTCAGCTGGCCGCGGCCGTGGCCGCCGCCCACGGCCGGCTCACCTCACCTCACCCCTGATCACGCCAGACGGCCGGTATAGCCTGGTCAGCTGGCCACTGCCGGCTCACCTCACCTCACCCCTGATCACGCCAGACGGCCGGTATAGCCTGGTCAGCTGGCCACTGCCGGCTCACCTCACCTCACCCCTGATCACGCCAGAGGGCCGGTATAGCCTGGTCAGCTGGCCACTGCCGGCTCACCTCACCTCACCCCTGATCACGCCAGACGGCCGGTATAGCCTGGTCAGCTGGCCACTGCCGGCTCACCTCACCTCACCCCTGATCACGTCAGAGGGCCGGTATAGCCTGGTCAGCTGCCACTGCCGGCTCACCTCACCTCACCCCTGATCACGCCAGAGGGCCGGTATAGCCTGGTCAGCTGGCCACTGCCGGCTCACCTCACCTCACCCCTGATCACGCCAGACGGCCGGTATAGCCTGGTCAGCCGCCCACTGCCGGCTCACCTCACCTCACCCCGGATCACGCCAGAGCGCTGGTATCAGAGAGGCAGCGTCCACGTCAACACGACTATCGCAGCAAGTGGTCGGCAGTCGAGAGTGCAAGAGACAACTCACGCGTGTATGTTTTGGCAGGAGGATGCAGGTCAGCGTGAGATATTCGACACTGTGGCAGGAGGATGCGGGTCAGCTTTGTGTGATCAGGGTTTTAGGGCGCATCGACCATGGTAGATCATTTGCGGGTCCGCGTTAGTCGCTACCATGGCAGAAGGGGGGCAGAGTCAGAGGGGGAGAGAAAAAAAGCGAGAGCGAGACAGAGAGAAAAAAGCGAGAGCGAGACAGAGAGAGCCAGAGAGCGAGCCAGAGAGCGAGCCAGAGAGCGAGCCAGAGAGAGCGAGACAGAGAGAGAGCGAGACAGAGAGAGAGCGAGACAGAGAGAGCAGAGACAGAGAGAGAGCGAGACAGAGAGAGAGCGAGACAGAGAGAGAGACAAGAGAAGAAGAGAGCGAGACAGAGAGAGAAGACAGAAGAGAGCGAGACAGAGAGAGACGAGACAGAGAGAGAGACAGAGAGAGAGCGAGACAGAGAGAGAGCGAGACAGAGAGAGAGCGAGACAGAGAGAGAGCGAGACAGAGAGAGAGCGAGACAGAGAGAGAGAGAGACAGAGAGAGAGCGAGACAGAGAGAGAGAGACAGAGACAGAGAGAGAGAGCGAGACAGAGAGAGAGCGAGACAGAGAGAGAGAAGAGAGAGCGAGACAGAGAGAGAGCGAGACAGAGACAGAGAGAGAGCAGAGACAGAGAGACAGAGAGCGAGACAGAGAGAGAGCGAGACAGAGAGAGAGCGAGACAGAGAGAGAGCGAGACAGAGAGAGAGCGAGACAGAGAGAGAGCGAGACAGAGAGAGAGCGAGACAGAGAGAGAGCGAGACAGAGAGAGAGAGAGACAGAGAGAGAGCGAGACAGAGAGAGAGCGAGACAGAGAGAGAGCGAGACAGAGAGAGAGCGAGACAGAGAGAGAGGAGACAGAGAGAGAGCGAGACAGAGAGAGAGAACGAGACAGAGAGAGAGGAGACAGAGAGAGAGCGAGACAGAGAGAGACAGAGACAGAGACAGAGACAGAGACAGAGACAGAGACAGAGACAGAGACAGAGACAGAGACAGAGACAGAGACAGAGACAGAGACAGAGACAGAGACAGAGACAGAGACAGAGACAGAGACAGAGACAGAGACAGAGACAGAGACAGAGACAGAGACAGAGACAGAGACAGAGACAGAGACAGAGACAGAGACAGAGACAGAGACAGAGACAGAGACAGAGACAGAGACAGAGACAGAGACAGAGACAGAGACAGAGACAGAGACAGAGACAGAGACAGAGACAGAGACAGAGACAGAGACAGAGACAGAGACAGAGACAGAGACAGAGACAGAGACAGAGACAGAGACAGAGACAGAGACAGAGACAGAGACAGAGACAGAGACAGAGACAGAGACAGAGACAGAGACAGAGACAGAGACAGAGACAGAGAGAGAGAGAGAGAGAGAGAGAGAGAGAGAGAGAGAGAGAGAGAGAGAGAGAGAGAGAGAGAGAGAGAGAGAGAGAGAGAGAGAGAGAGAGAGAGAGAGAGAGAGAGTCGCTACCGTGGCAGCATGTCGGCGGGAAGGGACGGCTCCACCGAGCACACCTGGCGCAGCTGACACGTACCCAGCGCCACCGGCACCGGCACAAAGGTCACGTCAATGTCGCCGCTCGCCGGCCCCGTCGGCACGTGGCAAGCGGGGGCCGAGGTCACAGCTGTCTCGCAGCGCTGACGGCTATTGTGAACGGTCACCAAATGCTGTACTGGCGGCTACCGTGAACGGTCACCAAACGCTGTACTGGCGGCTACCGTTAACGGTCACCACACGCTGTACTGACGGCTACCGTTAACGGTCACCATACGCTGTTCCGACGGCTACCGTGAACGGTCACCATACGCTGTTCCGACGGCTACCGTGAACGGTCACCAAATGCTGTACTGGCGGCTACCGTTAACGGTCACCACACGCTGTACTGACGGCTACCGCGAGCAGCCACCAAACGCTGTACTGGCGGCTACCGTTAACGGTCACCACACGCTGTACTGACGGCTACCGTGAGCAGCCACCAAACGCCGTCCAAATCCCCAAAAATTGCCAGCTTTACGGTGAGCGCATCATTGAGCGAAAAAGCATGTTTGTCCAGCAAGTAGCAGACACCGCCTGTAATACAATGCATAGAATGACATTTTGCGACTTAAAAACCTGACATTTCAGTGCTTGATCAGTGCACGCGATAAGGAAAATATAATTGCAATTGATGGCCTTACTTCTTTTCATCCAAGAGTATGCAGGTCGACTTCCTTCACACCAACTACCAAGGTAAGTTTTACGGTGAAACGTGGGACGAGGACATCGTGCTAGTCGCTCCTGCTAGGTCACAGACTTGTAAAGATATACCTCTCTACAAAGAAAAATATTCACGGAAATTTTCATACATGCATATATGTTTTATATTATTTCTCATCAATTATTTATATTATTTCTCGTTTTCCTTCGTCGTGTCGATGTATCATGTTTCCAATACTCATGGTAAGAAGTAGATAGACATATCCATATTTCATTTCATTACCTTTCATCTGTCAATGTTTCGTCCAGCATAAGACATTTCCAAGACTAAGTAATGTCAGTGGTCAGGTCCTATTATCAATGTAAAAAAAGCATCACATCTCGTGCTTAGCTACAACAAGGTCCTCTCTGGGCTTGGACTCGGTACAACATACACTGTCATTGCAAGACTTCATGCACAGGTCATTTGCACATCTAGAGTCTCATCTCACACTTGTCCTGTGGTGACCCGTCGTAGAGTAGGAGGGTTCCGCGCACGTTTATCTCACGATTATTGAGTGGGTCGTCCTGCCTAAGATGAATCGCTGCTAATGTGGTAAGACGCCGCGTATCCTGCACACTTGCTAGTATTTTGGTGTGTTCTGCTGGTGTTTGTCTTGTGAGTACTGTGTCGTGGTGTTGCTGGGTATGTGTCAGTGGGCCGCCGCTCTACAGGTGCGTCGTAAGATGCCGACTGGGTGGGGTTGATGTGCTGCCGATATATGCACTATTGGGTAGGAGCGAGCAGTCTCCCTTGTTGCATTTATAGTAATATATTATGTTTGTTCGTTTGAGTGGTGCTGGGTCTTGTGATGCGTTATTTTTCATGATCCAGGATGAAGTGGCTGGACTCTAATGGTAAATGTTCAATTTGATGCGGTCATTGAGCTGTTTGGTTTGCAATTTGTGTGAACTATGTTTTGGAGGAACTTTTCGTCGTGCTTGTACCCTGGTGAGATAGTGTCTTTGTAGTACACTTTGTGGATGTTGTCAGCTTCGCCAACTCTCACGCCGATTGCTCGCGGGCGGACTGTGTAATCTCGCCAGTTGTGGGATTCGAACCCACGACATTGCGATCGAGAGTCCATTCCGGGGCCAGTTCCGGCGTAGAGCTGCTGGACGATCTGTGGTACGGCAGGGGACTGACCTGGACGGTGGCAGAGGCCAGGTCCGGCGTAGAGCTGCTGGACGATCTGTGGTACGGGTACGGCGGAGGTGGTCGGTACATCTGGCACAGTTGCAGCTCGGGTGGTGCCGGGTCGCCTTTGGCATCGCTCAGGCCTTGCGTGGCCAGCTCGGGAGTGCTGCAGCGAAGATAGATACGGGCGTTAGCTCAACAGCAGTAGATGCAGCGGACCATCGGCGGAAACTAGCCCATGCACCCAGCTGGCTCGGAAAGACCAAATTCAGCTTGTAGAGGTCAAGCAGCCCCAGGTGGCTTTAAAACGTTGGATTATTTTAAGAAACTTAGCTGGACATGCGTCGCCACTCTCTCCATGCTGAATATTCGCTGGGAGCCTGAAGTCCGCGCGGTGGGCGAGCTTCCAACCAACAATCTTTCGATTACGAGTCATACGCATTACCTACTAAACTACCGCCCGCCCAGGTGACTTGGTATATATCAGTTTTTTTTCCAATTCTGAAAAGATCACAAGTTGGGGTGCTATATGCCAAAGAAACAAACTAAAATGAACTATTTTCTCACAGAATATGATTCGTATTCGCTATTTAAAAAAAACTTGTTTGTTAAACATGGCACATGCAGGGTTTGAACACGATGGCCTGCCTTCCACCAGCCAACATGGGAGATAAATTGATTTATAGCTTGAACACGACGGCCTGCCTTCCACCCGCCAAACTGGGGGATATACTGATATATAGCTTGAACGCGACGGCCTGCCTTCCACCAGCCAACATGGGAGATATATTGATATATGGCTTGAACACGACGGCCTGCCGCCACCCGCAAAACTGGGGATATACGATATATAGCTGAACGCGACGCCTGCCTTCCACCAGCCAACATGGGAGATATATTGATATATAGCTTGAACACGACGGCCTGCCTGCCACCCGCTAAACTGGGGATATACTGATATATAGCTTGAACGCGACGGCCTGCCTTCCACCAGCCAACATGGGAGATATATTGATATATGGCTTGAACACGACGGCCTGCCTGCCACCCGCCAAACTGGGGGATATACTGATATATAGCTTGAACACGATGGCCTGCCTTCCACCCGCCAACCTGGGAGATATATTGATATATAGCTTGAACACGATGGCCTGCCTTCCACCCGCCAAATTGGGGGACATACTGATATATAGCTTGAACACGATGGCCTGCCTTCCACCCGCCAACCTGGGATATATATTGATATATAGCTTGAACACGATGGCCCGCCTCCACCAGCTAAACTGGGGGTATATTGATATATAGCTGAACACGATGGCCTGCCTTCCACCCGCCAACCTGGGATATGTATTGATATATAGCTTGAACACGATGGCCTGCCTTCCACCAGCTAAACTGAGGTGGTATATTGATATATAGCTTGAACACGACGGCCTGCCTTCCACCCGCCAAACTGGGGTATATTGATATATAGCTTGAACACGACGGCCTGCCTTCCACCCGCCAAACTGGGGGACATATTGATATATAGCTTGAACACGATGGCCTGCCTTCCACCCGCCAAACTGGGAGATATATTGATATATAGCTTGAACACGATGGCCTGCCATCCACCCGCCAAACTAGGGGATGTATTGCCTTGAAGAAGGTTGAAGCATAAGACTCAAGAAGAGTTGGTTGGTTGGTTATTGGTTTTACGACACGTCGACCGTTGAGTCATGTAGCGTCGCCAATCTCTCACGCCGATTGGTCGCGGGCGAAGGGTAGCGACAGGTGAGACTCGAACCCACAACCTTTCGATTGTGAGACGAGCATCTTACCCTTAGACCACTCGTCCCCAAGACTCAAGAAGAATAAACCATATCAGATACTGGACAATTTTCCTTTATAATACTTGTTATAACACTTCGCCGCAAAATTCGATTACACTTTTGGATTCACACTTCTAGTTTCCTTATAACTCGTGCATTGCCGCCATAATTTGGCGAGTGAACTGTAAATATCACGCCTCTTTATAGCCAATGTACTTTAGTGATTGCTAAAAATCACAAGTGTGGAAGTTCAGATAGAAATGATGTTAATTATGAACATCATATACGCAGAACAGATACGGTTCTTCCCAATAGGGTGGTTTGTCCCGGAAACGTCCAAATAAAACGTTCTTAAGCAACATTCGCATTCATATATTAGCGTCAGACAAAGCTTGCATAGCATACGGCTCGTTATGCTACTTCACTTCACATGAGGCATAGTCTTGATGTAACCTTATTCATACGAGGGGCGGTACCGGCGGAGGGTCATGTGCTCGATGTGCGCGCTTCGCTCGAATGATGCTTACCGCCAGCGGCAGCAGCACCACCGACAACGCGGCAGCAGCACCACTGACCGAGCGGCAGCACCACTGACCGAGCGGCAGCAGCACCACCGACCGAGCGACAGCAGCACCACTGACCGAGCGGCAGCAGCACCACCGACCGAGCGGCAGCAGCACCACTGACCGTGCGGCAGCAGCACCACCGACCGAGAGGCAGCAGCACCACTGACCGAGCGGCAGCAGCACCACCGACCGAGCGGCAGCAGCACCACTGACCGTGCGGCAGCAGCACCACCGACCGAGCGGCAGCAGCACCACTGACCGAGCGGCAGCAGCACCACCGACCGAGCGGCAGCAGCACCACTGACCGTGCGGCAGCAGCACCACCGACCGTGCGGCAGCAGCACCACCGACCGTGCGGCAGCAGCACCACTGACCGTTGGTTGGTTATTGGTTTTACGACACGTCGACCGTTGAGTCATATAGCGTCGCCAATCTCTTACGCCGATTGGTCGCGGGCGAAGAGTAGCGACAGGTGAGATTCGAACCCACAATCTTTCGATTGCGAGACGAGCATCTTACCCCTAGACCACTCGGCCCCGCACCACTGACCGTGCGGCAGCAGCACCACTGACCGTGCGGCAGCAGCACCACCGACCGTGCGGCAGCAGCACCACCGACCGTGCGGCAGCAGCACCACTGACCGAGCGGCAGCAGCACCACCGACCGTGTGGCAGCAGCACCACTGACCGTGCGGCAGCAGCACCACCGACCGTGCGGTAGCAGAGCCGCCTACCGTGCGGCAGTAGCACCACTGACCGTGCGGCAGCAGCACCACCGACCGTGCGGCAGCAGAGCCGCCGACCGAGCGGCAGCAGAGCCGCCTACCGTGCGGCAGCAGCACCACCGACCGAGCGGCAGCAGCACCACCGACCGTGCGGCAGCAGCACCACCGACCGTGCGGCAGCAGCACCACTGACCGAGCGGCAGCAGCACCACCGACCGTGCAGCAGCAGGGCCGCCGACCGAGCGGCAGCACGCACCTAAGGCCGGGCCACATATTGACGTTTAAAGTCACGGAAGCCGAGTCAAATTACGGGTAAAAACACCGCTCGGCGCACGAGCAAACGAAAGGTTCTGTTTCCTGCCAGTGCATAACATTGACGCATGCTCGACTGGGAAGGGAGGATGCAACGTAGTTAGTATGATAATCGAGTTATGACACCATGTTGGAATCGCGGAATGAACTTGAGTAGTGTTGCGTATTGTAGGTGTTGGGTTAGTCTCCAGGGTTATTTTTAAAGGAATTCGAGTGCCATAAAGTTATTCATCAACTTGTTTTCAAGATTTGTTTTCGCCCGTGCCTTATATACTTAACTGGGTTCCCTATGGACCTTTGCCAGCCCTCCGAAGCTGGTATCCTCATAGCGAATGCGTGTGTTGCCTCTCCAAATACATTTAATAGAACGCCAATGGAAAAAATGTTCAGGTGCTCAATTGTTCATATTTTGAACTTCACATATTTCGAAACATATGAAATGCAATTCGTAAGCATAAGGTTGGCGAACAATAAGCTTGACTTGAAATCAACAACTTAATCGAACAATACAGATTGTACCCGGCCGATCTTATCCCGCTCGATTCGGTCATATCCGATCATATCCGGTCATATCCAATCCGGTCCGATCCGATCCCTTCGTTTTGCTTCCGTGTGGTCCAGTTCGGTCCAGTTTGGTTTGGTTCAATTCGGCTTTATTTCGGCCAGTTCCGGTTCGGTCCAGTCTGGTCGAGCTCAGTTAAATTCTCAGATACTGTGAAGTACCTCTCACCAAGACTCTCCATGTCAGCAATCTCGGCTACCGAACCCGGTGTTATACTAACTTATCTACTATATACTATATACTAACTTAATCAAAACCATCCACATTGCAATCGACCCATACACATTCAGGGTTCTTTTACGACGCATTCAACTCCGGGATCATAAAGCGTCGCCAACCTCTCACGCCGATTGGTCGCGGGCGGACTCGGCAATACCGCCGGTTGCGAGATCCGAACCGACAATCTTGCGATCAAGAGTCCAGCACCCTACCTACTGAGCTACCGCGGCCACCTCGCTGATACTGTACGATAAGATAGTCATACAAGTGTAAACACACCTTGAGAACTTCATCCAATGAGCATACTAGCTTTACGAAACTCTACTAACACGTCAACTTCATTGCGACTCTTCCTTCAACGAGCCTGGCGCTCGCGAACCTTCGGATCCTAACCTCAGCCAACACCAGCGTCTCTAATGACGACCTTCCCGTCACGTGACCGCGTTACGTGGCAAACTGCATTACAACAAAAGGCGACTAACCCATGCCATCCTACATTCAGGGGAGGATACATGGGGCACTGGGAGCATTGGGGGCATGTGTCCCCCTCCCGTGGAAAGGTGACGAGCGTCTGACCGGGAACAGGCGCCCCTTCGGAGGCTCGGGGTGGTGGTTGTGACCTTACGACGCACCAAGCAGTAATGATCGCCTGCCTCTCACCCTGGCAGTAAGGACGGGCGCCGCGGGGAATCGAACCCCGTACCTCTGGCATACTAGACGCTCAGATTAACCACTGAGCTACCAACGCATCTTCGGAGGCTCGAGTGGAAACCCCCAACGCTCAGCGGATTTTTCACTCGGAAAGCGATCAGCATACTTGAGTGCACCCCGCCCCTGCTCAACGGATTTTCAGCCGAATGCGCGCCACTCCAGGGACTTTCACCAAGGAGCACATCTACAGACGAGCGCCCCCCCCCCCAAAAAAAAGAAGAAAAATCCGCCCCTGTCTGTATTCAAGCTTGCCAGCATTTATATATATTTTTTCCTCTGATTTTATTTGCCCGCATCGACAAATAATGACGGTGTTTCGTTCGGTTTTTACCAGCGAAAATATTTTTTTCAGCAAAAAACAAACAAACAAAAAACACAAAACTCACGTTGCCATAGGAACTCTTGAAGTAGCACGTAACTCCACAACATCTCTACGTGGTACGCTTTCCATGCTGAACGCCTGGCATGTAATTATCCAGCGGTGCAGCGAAGATTTTCTTTAGGATTGGAAATTGAAGCATTGGAAATTGGACTACGATTGACACATTGTATATATAACTTACATTCATGATCTGGAAAACCATGAAATATGCCCAGCTGCTTGCAAAACCGAGATGCTATCAGCTTCACTGTCATATCTGGTGGAATGTCCCACAATCACGTCAGGTGTGTTGTTCCGCTTTCATGTCAGATGGCATGTCCCACTGCCATGTCAGGTGGCATGTCCCACTGCCATGTCAGGTGGCATGTCCCACTGCAATGTCAGGTGGCATGTCCCACTGCCATACCAGGCGGCATATCCCACTGTCATGTCAGGTGTCATGTCCCACTGGCATGTCAGGTGTCACGTCCCACTGCCATGTCAGGTGTCACGTTCCATTGTCATGTCAGGTGTCATGTCCCACTGTTATGTAGGTGTCATGTTCCTCTATCATGTCAGGTGTGGTGTTCCGCTGCCATGTCAGGTGTCATGTCCCACTGTTATGTAGGTGTCATGTTCCTCTATCATGTCAGGTGTGGTGTTCCGCTGCCATGTCAGGTGTCATGTCCCACTATCGTACCGGGATATGTCGCACTGTCATTTCAGGTGTCAAGTTCCACTGCCATATCGAGTGTCATGTTCCACTGTTACGTCAGGTGTCTTGTTCCACTGTCATACAATGTGCCATGTCCCACTGCCATGTCAAATGTCATGTTAGGTATCACGCTCGACGGTCATACCATGTGCCATGTCCCACTGCCATGTCAAGTGTCATGTTCCACTGCCATATCGAGTGTCATGCTCTACTGTCATACCATGTGTCATGTCCCACTGCCATGTCAAGTGTCATATTCCGCTGTCATACCATGTGCCATGCCCCACTGCCATGTCAAGTGTCATGTTCCACTGCCATATCGAGTGTCATGCTCAACTGTCATACCATGTGTCATGTCCCACTGCCATGTCAAGTGTCATATTCCGCTGTCATACCATGTGCCATGTCAGGCGTCATGCTCTACTGTCATACAATGTGCCATGTCCCACTGCCATGTCAAATGTCATGCTCCACTACTGCCATATCAAGTGTCATGTTCCGCTGCCATGTCAGGTGTCATGTTCCCTGAGGCTGCTGTTGTCAGCGCAAGTGCTTCGCCACTCACCTGTTGGTATGGATGCTGGAGTTGACCGGGTGGCTCATCACTGACCTATAGGTGAGGACGCTGGAGTTGACCAGGTGGCTCACCACTCACCTGTAGGTGAGGATGCTGGAGTTGGCGAGGTGGCTCACCACTCACCTGTAGGTGAGGATGCTGGAGTTGGCGAGGTGGCTCACCACTGACCTGTAGGTGTGGATATGCTGGAGTCGACCAGGTGGTTCACCACTCACCTGTAGGTGTGGACGCTGGAGTCGGCCAGGTGGATCGCCACTGACCTGTTGGTGAGGATGCTGGAGTTGATGAGGCCGCCGGCAGCACTGGCCGACGAAGGACTGGAGCCGTGCAGTGTCGGTGCACCGCTTCCATCGTAACCTCGCCACGCCACCTGGTATAGGTCGGCATATTGTTTATACTGACCGAGGTCACTCGCCTGGAAGACGAAAATAAATCGGTAGAAACTACCGTGTGCAGGCCGTCTCGTTTAACTGCGTTTGGTTTACATTTTACAGGAGGATCAAATGTACTACAACAACTAACCTTCATTGCTGACCAAGGAAGCAAAATGTTTCCTGGAGTCAAAGAAGCAGGCATTTAAGAAACTAAAAGATGTTAACCATGAGGAAAACCCAGAAGCATATAGAATAGCTAGAAATAAAGTTAGGTGTGTTAGAACATCTAAAAGGCTAGCTGAAATTAAATTAGTTCGATAACGTTCAGTAGACAATGCTAAGATTGCCTCTATAAATACAAGTCTAAAAATGTAGTGTAGGGCCACTGAATGTAGATGGTGAAATAGTGGTTGATACATGTTATACAGTCGAGTCCGTAAGCAAGCAATTATCATCCGTCTTTACTAAAGAGAACTTAGGTTCATTGGAAACCACTGAAGTTTATGCTATGGCAGATGATAGGTTGGATTTTACCTTTACAAAAAGTCGTCGACAAAAAAAAGAGTAATTAAACACAGCATAAGACAAATCGGTTCGATTTTAGTTTAAAATACTCTGACTTAACCGGAACTATCCTCATGATGTTGGATCGTCTAAAAGCTACGGATGCTGGATCGCTTAAGGCTTACTGATGTTGGATCGAATAAAGCCTACGGATGTTCGATCAGGTAAAACTTACGGATGTTGAACCGTATAAATAACCTTACTTAAATATGGCATAAAGGTTGAACTACAAACGTAAGGGAATATCTCCAAGTCACCGTTGTACCACATGGGATCCAAACACCGCCCGTTATTTCGTAGCTCCCAGGCAGCGTAGCCATTCGCCGGGAAGTTTGGCCCGGGACTGGCGTTCTTCTTTGCAGAGAAATTACGCTGTGATTACGGTTAGGTATTGAAGTTACCTTAGCTAGCTGATCGAAAGCGGTTCTAAGCTGGTATGCAATTTGTTGAGATGTTTTTTTGTTTTTTTTTTAATACAGAGAAATAACCAGGGAGCCGCAGGAACTGCTCCAGGGGGCAAAGACCAATTTGAAGTCGATTCTCTACATACAACACCCACATGATCAACGGTAAACTCATCCAAAGTTGGAGAGATGCCCTTCTCTCCCCTTCCCCCTCCCCCCTCCCGTTTCTACTCTCATGAGTAGCATATATCCCTACATCATGGCTACACAAGGACTACACCAGGAGTACATCAGGATTTCACCAGACTACACCAGGAGTGCATCAGGACTACACCAGACAGTGCCAAAACACCAGGGCTACACCAGAACCATACGAGAAGTCGAGCCACACCAGATCTCGCCGATTGGTCGCGGGCAAAGAGTAGTGACCAGGCTGAGACCAGCTGTGACCAGCTGTGACCAGTTTCGATTAGCCCGTGACCAGCTGTACCATCCCTTGACCACCCTTTGACCGGCCCGTGGCCAGCCCGTGACCGGCATCGTGACCAGCCTGTGACTAGCCTGGGCCGAAACGCCAGGTGCAGTACACCAAACGTCATACGAGGCTCAAGTCCGGCTGGGAGCGGTACATGCCGGACGGTGAGCGAGTGGCCGGCCGTGACAGCCCGTGACCAGCCCGTGACCAGCCTGTGACCAGCTCGTGACCAGCTCGTGACCAGCTGTGACCAGCCCGTGACCAGCTGTGACCAGCCCGTGACCAGCTGTGACCAGCTGTGACCAGCCCGTGACAGCCCGTGACCATCCCGTGACCAGCCTGTGACCGGCCCGTGGCCAGCCCGTGACCGGCTCGTGACCAGCCTGTGACTAGCCTGGGCCGACGCCAGGTGCAGTACTCACGTCTAGTTGGCTCATGTCCGGCTGGGAGCGGTACATGCCGGCGGTGAGCGAGTGGCCGGCCGCCGACGGTGCTGCGGTGTACATCTGCCTCACGGCCGTGTCGTAGTCGGGCGCCTGGCGATACTGCGGCGGCAGCGCCCTGCAGCGGCACGTATCGCAAACTGTAGCTGCAAACTACACAACAGATGTCGTGGCACACAATTCACACACCACCGTAAACTTAATCACCAGTAGACAGTGGCGGATGCAGAGCGCGGGGGATAGGTGGACACAGGGGCATATCTCCCCCCCAAGGTGGGGTAATCTGGAGTAAAATTGGCATTTATGGGCGCTAAATGATCACGCTTTGGTCGAAGCGCCCTAAACCCAAATAACTAAAATTGGCATTTATTCACCATTTGCGTAAGAACTACATTATTTCTTGGTGTTATTTTCGATCGCAAGCTTTCCATGCACCAGCACGTCAAACACAGCCAGGCCAAATGTTTTCACAGACTCAACTTATTTCGCTACATTACATCTTCATCATTCGGATCCGATCGTCACACGCTATTACAATTATACAAATCCTTGGTTCTTCACATCATAGAATATGGCTCCATAGTTTACGCAAGTGGCAGTACCACCGCTTTGAAGCTTTTGGACACCTTACAAAATAAATTCATTCGCATAGCACTCGGTGCAATGACCACGTCTCCCATTACTTCTCTACAAATCGAATCATGAATTGCACCATTAGGTCTCCGAAGAATTGAACAAACACTCCGATACGCCGCAAAAATTCAATTTAGAGAACACCACCCCACACACGCATCTTTATCAAATTCTCCCAAATCTACACCACGAATATTTAGGTCCCGCCGAAAAACGAACCGGGCTTACCATAGCTTCACGCATTAAAACATTTTCTACACAGCTCCAATACAACATTCCACATATTACAGCTCTCTCTTCACCAACTACACCACCGTGGCAGATGGCTGAGAGACATATTGTCTATCTCACCACCACTCCAAAATCACAGCTTTGTCCAGAATACGCCAAACAAAAATTCCACCAGTTTCGTTCTCGTTATCATCATGTTCCTTTTGTTTTCACGGACGGATCCAAAGACGCAAATTGCACAGGAAATGCCATTGTTTCCGGTACATACACACAACAACATCGCTTGCCAAACGGGACCTCCATTTTCATCGCCGAATTACACGCCATTCTCACTGCCCTTCGCTACGTCCACAACCGTTCGATGTGTCACCCCATGCGCCATGTCGTCATTTGTTCCGACTCAAAATCTGTTCTTCAATCTCTTTCTTCACTTTCTTTTTCGCACCATTGCCATATTTCCATTTATAACACACTTGAAACACTTCATCTGATGGGCATGAAGGTCCGTTTCCTGTGGGTGCCCAGCCACTGTAGCATCCCAGGAAACGAAAAAAGCAGATCATTTCGCCAAACATTCATTACAATTACCACACATCACAGAAATCCCACCACATTTTGACGCCATCAAATCAACAATACGACAAACATTCAACATTTTTGGAACCAACAATGGACTGACACAACAAACCACACACAATTACTTCTCATCAAACCTGTCATCGAAAACTGGACCACATCATACCGAAAAAAACAGACAAGAAGAAAAAGTTATATCCCGGCTCCGCATAGGTCACACTTTTCTCACACATCGATATATATACACTGCTTCACCTCGACCTTCATGCCCATCATGCAACACTCTTCTTACAGTTTCACATATTCTCCTACACTGTCAACGTTACCATGACCATAAAAAAACACTTACCAACTACTGCCGTACACATAACATCCCCTTTTCCTTACCTACACTATTAGGAGATCAGCACCCATTCCTCATTAATCTACTTGTCTTTTTTCTCCGAAAAACCAACTTGCTTCAAGAACTATAGACTGACTATCAAGACATAACTATTCATTCATCCCACTCACGGCACGAAATGGCCTGAGCAGGCCGAAGTGCCCAACCTAACAAAACGGAAAACGGAAAGAACTACATCCATCTTATGTAGAAAATAGTGTCATTTATTAAGCTACTAATCCCACCCAAATTCGATGCATTTCTAGTTGTGGTAATTGTATACTTCATCCTCCCGCCACCGCAATAAAAAAGACTGAAAAAGACTATAAAGACTAAACTTTAGAAAGACTAAAAAAGACTGGCTGGCTAGATCCGCCCCCACCTCTGAACGCTTCAATACCAGACTCACAACCACACGAACACGACTGCCACCAGCGAACACTGCGCAGGCTGCCATCGGACCAATGCACGGCTGCCACATCCAAATCTCCGACTGACTCCAACAACCCGGCAATCTGCTCAGGGCCCTGCGCGTGAAGAACTCCCTCAGCAGCCTTCACATCTCACATGTCACCTCGCGTCTCGCATGTCTCGACTGTTGGTTGGTTATTGGTTTTACGACACGTCGACCGTGGAGTCATATAGCGTCGACAATCTCTCACGCCGATTGCTCGCGGGCGAAGAGTAGCATGTCTCGACTGTCCCGCCCACGCCCACAATGTCTCTTACGGCTCAGCATGCGACTTTTCCGCCGATAATAGTATGATCGGTGCAATTAGGGGTCCCAGGGGGTCTCTCGAACGGCTTCGGCAGCCACCTTGATGACGATCAGGGGCGCAGCCAGGATTTTCTTCAGGGGATTAAGTTGGGGATTAAATTTCTGGGGAGAGTTATGTTCGTGATGCCAAAAATCAAAGAACAGCTTATAAGTGCCCTTCACCTCCGCTTTCTTCATCATATTTATGCGAGAAGCCTCTGGTACCTCGAACTCAGAGATCGCCCACGATTTCCACATCAGAAACATTCAGCAGCCACCTTAATTGACATTAGGAGAGAAACTGTCCCAGCAACAATCGGTCGAACTGCACAAATAATCACACATTTTAACACGGGACTATCAGCCAGCATAAGCAAGACATTTATAATTCAGCCACTTTAACAGTCCTGGGCCCTTCCAATAACTTTTTCAAAGTGCATGTGGCCGAGTGGTCAAATGACCTGACCCGCCCACGGGGCGGCCGTGATGCCGAAGTCTTCAGTACGGATCCACGCGTCTCCGAGACTAGTCTCGGTGGCACACCACCGAGAGGGTTTCAACAAGCACTGCTCCAGGCAGAGTCCCGACGTACCTCAGTGTGGGGCCAGAGGCTGGCCAGGCGGCGGCAGGCCGCCTGAGAGGCGACCGCCCACGACCCCGTTCCTCAGAGAGACCTCCTGCCTCGCGGTACCGTCGCTAGATACTCGCAGACAACGACACGTCACTGGTCAGTGATCAACTCGCAACGTCATAGTCACCTGACTGACTTGCATTGCCAGTGGGGTTACTCATCCCCGCCTAGAGAACGAAGGCTCGCTCTGGACTCCGTGCACCGTACTGCAGGCGGGCGCGCTGTCTCTCTGACATCGAACATCGAGACAGATTCTGATCTCAGCACAACGGTCCCTCCGTGGGAAACAGTGCTGTCTCAACACTTTCGTCCAGGCCCGCGTCGGCCTGGCGTCGACACACGTGAGCAGCCTGGTCAGGATGCAGAGTCGTCGCGGTGGCTCAGTTATCGGCCGTAAGTCATAACATGCATTAAGACGCGTCCGGCCGGCCGTCGAC